>OX387658.1:23664356-23862467 GCA_947568875.1 Fissipunctia ypsillon
CGTTTGTCTTTAACTTCGTGTTTAGTGAGGGAGGACATAGGTATAAGTTTATTGTTGTCGCGCGCGTTTGTCTTTAACTTCGTGTTTAGTGAGGGAGGACATAGGTATAAGTTTATTGTTGTCGCGCGCGTTTGTCTTTAACTTCGTGTTTAGTGAGGGAGGACATAGGTATAAGTTTATTGTTGTCGCGCGCGTTTGTCTTTAACTTCGTGTTTAGTGAGGGAGGACATAGGTATAAGTTTATTGTTGTCGCGCGCGTTTGTCTTTAACTTCGTGTTTAGTGAGGGAGGACATAGGTATAAGTTTATTGTTGTCGCGCGCGTTTGTCTTTAACTTCGTGTTTAGTGAGGGAGGACATAGGTATAAGTTTATTGTTGTCGCGCGCGTTTGTCTTTAACTTCGTGTTTAGTGAGGGAGGACATAGGTATAAGTTTATTGTTGTCGCGCGCGTTTGTCTTTAACTTCGTGTTTAGTGAGGGAGGACATAGGTATAAGTTTATTGTTGTCGCGCGCGTTTGTCTTTGACTTCGTGTTTAGTGAGGGAGGACATAGGTATAAGTTTATTGTTGTCGCGCGCGTTTGTCTTTAACTTCGTGTTTAGTGAGGGAGGACATAGGTATAAGTTTATTGTTGTCGCGCGCGTTTGTCTTTAACTTCGTGTTTAGTGAGGGAGGACATAGGTATAAGTTTATTGTTGTCGCGCGCGTTTGTCTTTAACTTCGTGTTTAGTGAGGGAGGACATAGGTATAAGTTTATTGTTGTCGCGCGCGTTTGTCTTTGACTTCGTGTTTAGTGAGGGAGGACATAGGTATAAGTTTATTGTTGTCGCGCGCGTTTGTCTTTGACTTCGTGTTTAGTGAGGGAGGACATAGGTATAAGTTTATTGTTGTCGCGCGCGTTTGTCTTTAACTTCGTGTTTAGTGAGGGAGGACATAGGTATAAGTTTATTGTTGTCGCGCGAACTTCGTGTTTAGTGAGGGAGGACATAGGTATAAGTTTATTGTTGTCGCGCGCGTTTGTCTTTGACTTCGTGTTTAGTGAGGGAGGACATAGGTATAAGTTTATTGTTGTCGCGCGCGTTTGTCTTTGACTTCGTGTTTAGTGAGGGAGGACATAGGTATAAGTTTATTGTTGTCGCGCGCGTTTGTCTTTGACTTCGTGTTTAGTGAGGGAGGACATAGGTATAAGTTTATTGTTGTCGCGCGCGTTTGTCTTTAACTTCGTGTTTAGTGAGGGAGGACATAGGTATAAGTTTATTGTTGTCGCGCGCGTTTGTCTTTGACTTCGTGTTTAGTGAGGGAGGACATAGGTATAAGTTTATTGTTGTCGCGCGCGTTTGTCTTTAACTTCGTGTTTAGTGAGGGAGGACATAGGTATAAGTTTATTGTTGTCGCGCGCGTTTGTCTTTAACTTCGTGTTTAGTGAGGGAGGACATAGGTATAAGTTTATTGTTGTCGCGCGCGTTTGTCTTTAACTTCGTGTTTAGTGAGGGAGGACATAGGTATAAGTTTATTGTTGTCGCGCGCGTTTGTCTTTAACTTCGTGTTTAGTGAGGGAGGACATAGGTATAAGTTTATTGTTGTCGCGCGCGTTTGTCTTTAACTTCGTGTTTAGTGAGGGAGGACATAGGTATAAGTTTATTGTTGTCGCGCGCGTTTGTCTTTGACTTCGTGTTTAGTGAGGGAGGACATAGGTATAAGTTTATTGTTGTCGCGCGCGTTTGTCTTTAACTTCGTGTTTAGTGAGGGAGGACATAGGTATAAGTTTATTGTTGTCGCGCGCGTTTGTCTTTAACTTCGTGTTTAGTGAGGGAGGACATAGGTATAAGTTTATTGTTGTCGCGCGCGTTTGTCTTTAACTTCGTGTTTAGTGAGGGAGGACATAGGTATAAGTTTATTGTTGTCGCGCGCGTTTGTCTTTAACTTCGTGTTTAGTGAGGGAGGACATAGGTATAAGTTTATTGATTCTGTTGCGCAGCCGAGAGCTAGCAGCCGCATACTGTCGGCCGGCATTGGACTGCATCAAGTGGCGGCGCCTCACCGATCATCGCCACGTCGATGGGGTTGAGCGAGGCGGCGCGTACACGCACGAGCACGTCGTGCGGCGCGCGCAGCGCCGGCGCGCGCGCGTCCTCTAGGCGCAGCTCCGGCAGCGCGCCGTACGCGTGCAGGCGCCACGCGCGCATGCGCCCCGCGCCCGGCGCCGGCGGCGGCGCGAGCCCTGCGCCCTCCGCCGGCCGCGCTGCCGCCGCCAGCTTGACCGCTGCCGCTAGTGCGCGCTGTTCCCGCATTCTCTACAAAAGAGATCATTCAGATGTCGAACATTTTGATAAGAACAACCTTGTAACTCATTTTGCAATGAGTTCTATCTATAACATAAAGTAGTTGAGCTGTGACGCTGGGCTCTGCGCACGCGCTGTTGCCTTTCGTTGCGAGTGATATTAACTTTTTACGCATACCCACGAAATGTAATTTGTGAAATGCAAGGTGATTCAAGTGGTGAAGATCTGAGAGATTCAGAGATTTTGGATAATTGCGAACAACAATTAAATGAGATGAATAAGATGGATGAGGAAATTTTGGAAACAGTAAGAAGTGATGATGGTGCAACTGTACGAAATGCAGAGAAGAGAAAAGAACGAGAAGATGACAATAGTGAAGATAACTTTATTACTGTAACTAGAAATAAACGTTTCATAAGAAGATACTCGCTGCACAAAACCTAAACGTTTCATAAGAAGATACTCGCTGCACAAAACCTAAACGTTTCATAAGAAGATACTCGCTGCACAAAACCTAAACGTTTCATAAGAAGATACTCGCTGCACAAAACCTAAACGTTTCATAAGAAGATACTCGCTGCACAAAACCTAAACGTTTCATAAGAAGATACTCGCTGCACAAAACCTAAACGTTTCATAACAAGATACTCGCTGCACAAAACCTAAACGTTTCATAAGAAGATACTCGCTGCACAAAACCTAAACGTTTCATAAGAAGATACTCGCTGCACAAAACCTAAACGTTTCATAAGAAGATACTCGCTGCACAAAACCTAAACGTTTCATAAGAAGATACTCGCTGCACAAAACCTAAACATTTCATAAGAAGATACTCGCTGCACAAAACCTAAACGTTTTATAAGAAGATACTCGCTGAACAAAAGTAATAATCAAGGAAAAATGAGGAAGATAGTGGCACAACCGAAATAGTAGCTAATCATGAAGTTTGTGTAACTTCGACGGAGAAGTTGCCGAAACCCATAGCTTTTGCTAAATAGTAGCTAATCATGAAGTTTGTGTAACTTCGACGGAGAAGTTGCCGAAACCCATAGCTTTTGCTAAATAGTAGCTAATCATGAAGTTTGTGTAACTTCGACGGAGAAGTTGCCGAAACCCATAGCTTTTGCTAAATAGTAGCTAATCATGAAGTTTGTGTAACTTCGACGGAGAAGTTGCCGAAACCCATAGCTTTTGCTAAATAGTAGCTAATCATGAAGTTTGTGTAACTTCGACGGAGAAGTTGCCGAAACCCATAGCTTTTGCTAAATAGTAGCTAATCATGAAGTTTGTGTAACTTCGACGGAGAAGTTGCCGAAACCCATAGCTTTTGCTAAATAGTAGCTAATCATGAAGTTTGTGTAACTTCGACGGAGAAGTTGCCGAAACCCATAGCTTTTGCTAAATAGTAGCTAATCATGAAGTTTGTGTAACTTCGACGGAGAAGTTGCCGAAACCCATAGCTTTTGCTAAATAGTAGCTAATCATGAAGTTTGTGTAACTTCGACGGAGAAGTTGCCGAAACCCATAGCTTTTGCTAAATAGTAGCTAATCATGAAGTTTGTGTAACTTCGACGGAGAAGTTGCCGAAACCCATAGCTTTTGCTAAATAGTAGCTAATCATGAAGTTTGTGTAACTTCGACGGAGAAGTTGCCGAAACCCATAGCTTTTGCTAAATAGTAGCTAATCATGAAGTTTGTGTAACTTCGACGGAGAAGTTGCCGAAACCCATAGCTTTTGCTAAATAGTAGCTAATCATGAAGTTTGTGTAACTTCGACGGAGAAGTTGCCGAAACCCATAGCTTTTGCTAAATAGTAGCTAATCATGAAGTTTGTGTAACTTCGATGGAGAAGTTGCCGAAACCCATAGCTTTTGCTAAATAGTAGCTAATCATGAAGTTTGTGTAACTTCGACGGAGAAGTTGCCGAAACCCATAGCTTTTGCTAAATAGTAGCTAATCATGAAGTTTGTGTAACTTCGACGGAGAAGTTGCCGAAACCCATAGCTTTTGCTAAATAGTAGCTAATCATGAAGTTTGTGTAACTTCGACGGAGAAGTTGCCGAAACCCATAGCTTTTGCTAAATAGTAGCTAATCATGAAGTTTGTGTAACTTCGACGGAGAAGTTGCCGAAACCCATAGCTT
The DNA here is from genome assembly GCA_947568875.1 of Fissipunctia ypsillon. Classification (NCBI taxonomy): domain Eukaryota; kingdom Metazoa; phylum Arthropoda; class Insecta; order Lepidoptera; family Noctuidae; genus Fissipunctia; species Fissipunctia ypsillon. Next base: position 23,668,781 of record OX387658.1, read on the forward strand.
TTGCTAAATAGTAGCTAATCATGAAGTTTGTGTAACTTCGACGGAGAAGTTGCCGAAACCCATAGCTTTTGCTAAATAGTAGCTAATCATGAAGTTTGTGTAACTTCGACGGAGAAGTTGCCGAAACCCATAGCTTTTGCTAAATAGTAGCTAATCATGAAGTTTGTGTAACTTCGACGGAGAAGTTGCCGAAACCCATAGCTTTTGCTAAATAGTAGCTAATCATGAAGTTTGTGTAACTTCGACGGAGAAGTTGCCGAAACCCATAGCTTTTGCTAAATAGTAGCTAATCATGAAGTTTGTGTAACTTCGACGGAGAAGTTGCCGAAACCCATAGCTTTTGCTAAATAGTAGCTAATCATGAAGTTTGTGTAACTTCGATGGAGAAGTTGCCGAAACCCATAGCTTTTGCTAAATTACTTCGTTACGAAAACATTAAGCATATTCTTCAAATAAATGCAGCAGCATGTTCTCTGCGTGCACAAGGGATGCGTTGTTTGTAATTGTTATGGGCATAGACGTTAGTAGTTAGTTATAACATTAGGATAGGCGCATTTATCGCATTGGGTTATCCTGTAATGGTAGATGCAAGAAGAAATAAATAAATAAAATAAAAATGGAAAAGACAACGTTGGGTAGTTGTCACGCAAACATTGTGCTCCCGTATTAAATTGTCTTAAAAATATGATAATGAACTATTTACTGACTAATCTACTACAAAAGTGAAGAAAACAGTGTAACTAGTGTGTGAAACTGTTATCTGGGCATAATATTCATTAAAAACGAAATAAAAATAACATTCCTATATCGCCCACATACGAACTAAAATCAGTTTCAAAATAAAAGTACAGTGTTTTAACAGTCCATAATAGTATAAATAGCTGCAATTTGTGAAGAAACTGTGCAAATTATCAATACGTGTCTCAAAAACTAACAAAACAATTTTACAAATCGAAGTGGCAGTTGGGGGAAAAAATATTTGAATGTCACAGTCATCGTAACGGACCCCGTGTTTTGTTATTGCGTAGTAGCAAGATATCATTCATTTCAATCAACAACTTAATTGTCTCCGTGGCTCATCTGATATAACGTCTACACCTGGACGTCACAAGTCTCGAGTTCGAACCTCACTATCGACATCGTCTTTTTGGAATTATAAAAATTTCTGTTGAGACTTAGTACAATTTCAAATTTGAATAACACATGAACTTCTTCGGAAACATCACACAACGTCGCAACCGAAGAGTCTCCGAAACAAAAACTGAAGATTTTGGTTTAACAAATAGTGAACTAGATGGCACTACTAGTAACAGTCTACCAAACATATCAGACGATGAGGACTGTGAAGAAATTCTTCAACTAAAAAACAAAATTAAAGAATTGACTCTGCAATTGGAGACTGCACATCGCGAAGTTGAATCCTTAAATGTGGACAACACAAATCTCAAAAAGACCATAGAAAATTTTACAAAAAAGGAATACATCTACAAAAAACTTACAACGGACATGCCTAATATCACTCCAAAAAAGAAAAAAAACTTCTCAAACAGTTTCTACAATAGATCTCAGCATCACTCCTAGGTTGACGAAGAAAGTTATGACTAATAAGATCAACACCGGTAACCACACCCCAGATGGTTAATAAGGCAACTCAATGTGACATCTCTGGAATGAAACACTCAATGCGCGAGGAGTTCATCGACAAACGACACCTGACCAAAGAAACAATAAAAAATAAACTATGTATTATAAGCGCTAACAACAGAAATGGACTTGGCAGCATTATAGAAGATTCTTTTGCAACTGGCTATGACTTCTGCCACTACTCATATCCAAATGGTAGCATTGAACAACTCCTACTGGGTATAGAAAATAAAATCAAACATTATAATAAAACCGACTATTGTGTCATATTAATAGGAGAAAGAGACTTCTTAAGAACTAAAAACGATCACGATTTAATCTACCATATCAAAGAAACCATCGAAAAATTAAGCCATACCAATGTAATTATATGTCTCCCAATCTACAGACAATATGGTGATTACACAACAATATACAACTCACGAGTTGAAATGTTTAATGTACTTGCATAACACAACATATGAATATGCCTATCTGCTGGACTCAAACGCTGGCTTATGCTATGATAATACAATGTTTTCGGGTCGTCAAGGTCTTCTAAACGACACAGGTATGGAAAACGTATTTATGAATCTGAAAAAGACTATTTGTGAAATCCAAATGGAAAATAGTAAAAATATTGACACGAAGGACACATTTCACGACATTTCAAACAATTTTTTTCTATAATTATCTGTCAATAATGCATCAAAACATCGCAGGATTAATAAATAAGGCAGACCAATTATTCTTGCACCTACTTGACCTTCAAGACAGCATCGACGTTATCTGTGTGACCGAACACTTCATGGAAACTGGATATGAAGACCTTCTCACTTTACCTAATTATAATTTAGCAGCGTGCTACTCTAGAGATACAAAAAGAAACGTGTGTGTGTATTTCCGAACGCATACAACCCCGATCTCTTCAAAGTGAGAGTGAACAGGCTTCTTCTGGGTAAGCTCGCTCCATCGTCGACTTTGCTCTGTCATCTCTGACCTAGACTAGAGTCAAGAGCAAACCTATCTCAAATAAAAAAAATTAAAAAAAGAGGAGGAGCGTGCATATTAAAAATAAGTTAAAAAGGAATCCGAATTGGTTAACACCGGGTATAAGACGCTGTAGCAAAAATAAAAGACAACTTCTTTGGCAACTACGAGCAAAACCTAATACCAATAACTTAACTAAACTTAAAAATTACTCACAAAAACTAAAGAAAATAATAAAACTGACGCAAAAGGCAAAAAATAACCATAAGATAATGGACATCAACAAATAAATCAAAAGATACATGGAAGATCATAAATGAAAATAAACATTGCCCTCCCTTTGAACATATAACAGAAATAAAGAATAACGGGGTTACAATAACAAACCCCAGTGACATAGCTAACACATTTAAATCTGCGAGCTATGAGATACCGAATACATGTTGTGAATCAATGTTTTTGGCCCCAACTACACCAAATGAAGTATACCGAATAATACAGGATTTAAAAAATAAAGTTAGCATAGGGTATGATGCTATCTCTACAAGAGTACTAAAATTTGTCTCCGATGTCTGGCCCCATTTGCCACATCATTAATGTTAGTATCAGCTCTGGAATTTATCCTGATAAACTAAAACCAACAATAATTAAGCCCTTATTTAAAAAAAATGACAAAATAAACTAAACTGATATTAATAACTATAGACCCATCGCCCTAATACCAGTAATATCAAAAATATTTGAGAAGGCTATCTATCACCGTATGTGTTCCTTTTTCACGAAACACAACATCTTGGTAAAGGAGCAGAAGGGTTTTAGAAAAAACAAATCTATAAATATGGCTATCTATGATTTTCTCAATACTATTATGACAGATACTGATGAAAGAACTCCTATTAGCGCCATATTTATGGACGAAGCATTCGATCTGGTTGATCATAAAATACTTCTACATAAACTTAGTGCTTATGGAATAAGGGGCAAAGCACTTTCTTTTATACAGTCTTATTTAGACAATAGAACGCAGTGCACAGAACTTAGACGGATTTCTAAAAAGGATAAAAAAGAACTTAAACATATTTCAGGAAAATGTAAAATCACTTTTGGCGTCACACAGGGCAGCGTATTGGGTCCGCCGATGTTTTTAGCATATATAAATGACTTCCCGAAACACGTCGCTTTTCCTACGGTTCTTTTTGCTGATGACAGCACGGTAATAGTAAGAAATGATAAAAAATAGAAACTATGAATGTGACACCAATGACGCATTGCAACAATCAATTAACTGGCTTGAACATAATAATTTAACATTAAATTTAAATAAAACTAAAATTATGCAATTTCGACAAAGATTCCGCTCCTGACATAAATATATCTTTTGACGATAACAGAATTGATGAAATAGGACACATAAAATTTTTAGGCTTGACAATTGACTCAAAACTGACTTGGAAACAAAATGCATCAATTATTATAACAAGATTAACTAGGTTTGCCTTTGCTTTACATAAACTTAAGAAAATAGTTAATCAGGCAGCTGTTGTAGCTGCTGATTATGGCCATATAGATTCCAATATTACGTTACGGAGTAATTTTTTGGGCAAATTCCTGCGAAAAAGAGAACATTTTTAAAGCACAGAAGAGGTGCATTAGATCAATATGCAGTCTCAAATCAACGGAAAGTTGCAAACCGCATTTCAAACAACTTAAAATACTAACATTACCGTGTATTTACATTTACGAGACAGCATTGTTTATCAAGAAAAATAGCGAACTGTTTAAGAAAGCTTCAGAGCAACGATATAGATCGACAAGACAAGAATATCGTCATGAATTACGTCTAAGACCCTCAAAGACCGCCCTTATGCACAAAAGCATCCTCTGTATGGCCCCGAAGATATTCAACAAAATACCAAATGATATTAAAGATCTTAACTTGGCACAATTTAAACGGAGATTAAATAACTTATTGACTGAAAAATGCTATTATACCATTGACGAATTCCTTTTTGACAAAATGTAATAAGTAAACTAAATGATAATTATGTATTTATGCTTGACAATTCAAAAACCTGACTTACTAATTGTATTCAAAATGGTTATTATAAAAATAGACTGTATTCGAAGTACCTATTGAAATTTGTTAATTTGTATGTAATATTGATTTTATATTTTTGAATTGCTAAATAGTGTATGCCCTAATGGGTAGTTTTTTGAGTTACCATATCCTAATTATAAGACCTATTGTATTACCAAAAAACACACTAATAAGTCCGCCTCTGTACTTTCCTGTGCATGAAGTATTAAATAAATAAATAAATAATAAATACTTTGACTTTGACAATATCAAAGCGCCAATAAGGTACTCATTCAATTTCAGAGAAAGGAAGATGCGATAAAACTAATTGAATGTAAACAAACCAAAGAAATAATAATAATAATAATATAACCATTTATTATCAGGTAACAAAGACCCATAGATACATACCTTAACCTAAGTATACATAATAAGTATAGTAACAATTTTGTTAATAAATAAAACTTAATAACTATGTTAGTATCATTTAGTTGCACTAAGTCTTTGTGCGTTCTGGTAGCACTAGTCCGCGAAAGCGGCGGAATACCACATCCTGCGGCCAAAAGCTTTCTTCCATCACCAGGTGCAGGTAGCATGTTGGTATGCGCACCACGAACGCCTTGAAGTTGACGTTGCGGTGCGACTCCAGTAACTGCACCCTCGGCGCGTACCTCGTCTTCTGACGCACGTACTCCACGATGTCCTCCGCCTTAGTGGTGTAGTGTAGGCGGGAGATGTACACCGGTGTGTTCGGCTTTGCGGCACGCAAGCTGACTTCGGGCTCTGTAGGAGCTTTGCCGCAGCGGTTCTTGTTTGTTCGCGACCGGCGCTTCCTCCTTTGCACCGTCACGAAACCCTCCTCATCAGCCTTATTCGGTGCCTTTTTTGGCATAGATTTCCTACTTGGAGCTCCTTGGGCACTCGCGGTGACGCTAGCGGATTCCTTTTCTATGGGCTTCGCCAGGGCTGCAGACACTGGCAGCGGGACGGGGCGAGGGGCTCGGGCGGCGTTGCGTGGAGGAGCCAAGATGACGGGCGCGGGGCTGCGGTGCACGCGGGCGGGGCGCTCTGCAATCTCAGCAAACGACGGGTGCGCTGGCGACAAAACTGCTGACGCAGAATTTGACGACGATAAATCGAGGCCGGCTCCGCGACACATGTTTACGTTAGATGCATCGACTGATGACCTAGTTACCGCCACACTGTTGCGCAACTCGGTAAATTCTTTACGCAAATCGACGACGGTGTTTTGGGATGCATCTAACTTCGCCAGAACATCCGCGAGGCGGGCCTTCAGAAAGACAATGTCCTTCAGAAGGCTTGTTACATCGACGTGGTCGAAGGTGACGGGTGGCAGCTTGTGCAGCTCCTTCGCCACAAACGTCGGCACGTCGTCCGGGTCGGTCTCCTTGAACAGCGTGATAATATCTTGCAGGCTTCTCTTAGTCCCGTCACGCCGGCGGGACACCATCTGGTCGCGCTTGTTCAGCACACTGAACAACAATAGCTTGGCGGCAGCTATGTCCTCCTCGCTGAAGTTCGTTGAGCAGATTTGGATAGCGGATACCTCGTCCATCACATCCAGCTTCTGCTGCAGGAACGCCAGCAGCTCATTCGCCACAAGTTCATTACTCATGGCGAAAAAGAATACGAGCGACAGCTTGCGCCACGCTAGTCAAAACACAGAATATGCAAACACGTGCGCATCGGAACGCTGCACAAGCAAGACTCCAAGAAAAAAATGAAAAAGAAATGAAAGAAATGGGTTTATGGTGTCAATTAATACAAGAAATGTTGGTATCGTACGAAATGGTGAAAGGAATTGACCTTGAACGAAATAGTGAAAGGAATTGACCTTGAACGAAATAGTGAAAGGAATTGACCTTGAACGAAATAGTGAAAGGAATTGACCTTGAACGAAGTGAAGAAGAACTTATGAACATTTTAAAATCGAGCTGATGTTGTATCGGCAAGGAGATAAAACGTTTGGTACCAGGAGAAAATTGGATTGATTGTGAGTCTGTTAGAGTGAGCTTCAAAAGTAATGTGTTGTATCGGTAAGGAGATAAAACGTTTGGTACCAGGAGGGAATTGGATTGTGAGTCTGTTAGAGTGAGCTTCAAAAGTAATGTGTTGTACCAGTGAGGAGATAAAACGTTTGGTACCAGGAGAGAATTGGATTGACTGTGAGTCTGTTAGAGTGAGCTTCAAAAGTAATGTGTTGTATCGGTAAGGAGAAGGAGATAAAACGTTTGGTACCAGGAGGGAATTGGATTGTGAGTCTGTTAGAGTGAGCTTCAAAAGTAATGTGTTGTACCAGTAAGGAGATAAAACGTTTGGTACCAGGAGGGAATTGGATTGTGAGTCTGTTAGAGTGAGCTTCAAAAGTAATGTGTTGTACCAGTAAGGAGATAAAACGTTTGGTACCAGGAGGGAATTGGATTGTGAGTCTGTTAGAGTGAGCTTCAAAAGTAATGTGTTGTACCAGTAAGGAGATAAAACGTTTGGTACCAGGAGGGAATTGGATTGACTGTGAGTCTGTTAGAGTGAGCTTCAAAAGTAATGTGTTGTATCGGTAAGGAGATAAAACGTTTGGTACTAGGAGGGAATTGGATTGTGAGTCTGTTAGAGTGAGCTTCAAAAGTAATGTGTTGTATCGGTAAGGAGATAAAACGTTTTGTACTAGGAGGGAATTGGATTGTGAGTCTGTTAGAGTGAGCTTCAAAAGTAATGTGTTGTACCAGTAAGGAGATAAAACGTTTGGTACCAGGAGGGAATTGGATTGTGAGTCTGTTAGAGTGAGCTTCAAAAGTAATGTGTTGTACCAGTAAGGAGATAAAACGTTTGGTACCAGGAGGGAATTGGATTGTGAGTCTGTTAGAGTGAGCTTCAAAAGTAATGTGTTGTACCAGTAAGGAGATAAAACGTTTGGTACCAGGAGGGAATTGGATTGACTGTGAGTCTGTTAGAGTGAGCTTCAAAAGTAATGTGTTGTATCGGTAAGGAGATAAAACGTTTGGTACTAGGAGGGAATTGGATTGTGAGTCTGTTAGAGTGAGCTTCAAAAGTAATGTGTTGTATCGGTAAGGAGATAAAACGTTTTGTACTAGGAGGGAATTGGATTGTGAGTCTGTTAGAGTGAGCTTCAAAAGTAATGTGTTGTATCGGTAAGGAGATAAAACGTTTTGTACTAGGAGGGAATTGGATTGGCTGTGAGTCTGTTCGAGTGAGCTTCAAAAGTAATGTGTTACCTCGATATATTTATGCATACGACTGCCGATTTAAAGTTGAAGCGTATGTATTTCCAGTAACGCTACGTTCGAGCTGCTGGCCATTTGGTCATATCAATGTTTGTCCCACTAAAAAAATATTATGCCCAAAATGTGAAGGAAGTCACGAAAACTGTACCATAACAGACTTCAAATGTTTAAACTGTAAGGGGAAACACTTTGTCCTGGATAAAAAATAAAATTTTTACGAGAATAATTTTTAAAAGTTGTTTCATCAATCATTCAGCAAATGTATGACTATTTTGTAAATATCATTCAGCAAATGTATGACTATTTTGTAAATATCATTCAGCAAATGTATGACTATTTTGTAAATATCATTCAGCAAATGTATGACTATTTTGTAAATATCATTCAGCAAATGTATGACTATTTTGTAAATATCATTCAGCAAATGTATGACTATTTTGTAAATATCATTCAGCTAATGTATGACTATTTTGTAAATATCATTCAGCAAATGTATGACTATTTTGTAAATATCATTCAGCAAATGTATGACTATTTTGTAAATATCATTCAGCAAATGTATGACTATTTTGTAAATATCATTCAGCTAATAAACATATCATGGGATATGTTTATTAGCTGCGTATTCAATGATATTTTAAAATCTGTCTCGACACAAGAAAAATTGAAACCAAAAAATTATTGGAATTCAAAATTATCAGAAATAGTCGCACAAAGAAAATTAGCCTTGTCAAACTTTCGTGAAAACCCCACCCCTGAAAATTTAAACAAATTGGAATCCAAAACCCGTTGCCAAAACCTTAGAATCGCAAACATTCATTAATAAAGCTAGGTACGGTACGGTGGTTGACAAAAATTCTGTAGTTCTATTGACGAAGTTATGCCGTTCCCGAGATGTGGCGGCGTATGAGATGGATGAAAGGTTTTAAGCAGCAAGGATCGTGTTCTCCCATTGAAACCGCAAGGATCGTGTTCTCTCATTGAAACCGCAAGGATCGTGTTCTCCCATTGAAACCGCAAGGATCGTGTTCTCCCATTGAAACCGCAAGGATCGTGTTCTCCCATTGAAACCGCAAGGATCGTGTTCTCCCATTGAAACCGCAAGGATCGTGTTCTCCCATTGAAACCGCAAGGATCGTGTTCTCCCATTGAAACCGCAAGGATCGTGTTCTCCCATTGAAACCGCAAGGATCGTGTTCTCCTTCTGCGAAGCAGTAATGCTCGTGAAGGAGGAGGCGGGACGCGTGAGGGAGAGGCAAGCTTTGCACCCTCACGCCCCTAGTCGCCGCAGGAGACGCCCTGGGCGTCGGGAATTGGCAGCCGATTCCCGGCCACCGTAGGCGCGGGCTTGCGGACGGCGAGCAATGGGTAGCTCGCCGTCCGGTAAGGACCAAGCCCGAGTCGACGGCGCGTCGTGTTCCACGCGCGCCTCAAAGAGATGTCAGCACTATTGACGGGGTTCGCTAGGGCCGATGCCAGCTAGGGTTGCGGGATGTTCGAAAGAGTTACCGTGGCCCCGGCACAGGCAACAGAAGGAACACGGGTGGGTTTTAGTCAGTAAAAGTCTGACACGCCCTCCCGCTCCGCCCAGAGCGGGAGAAGTCATTTGATGATTTCCCATCCAAAAAAAAAAAAAAAAGGATCGTGTTCTCCCGTTGAAACCGCAAGGATCGTGTTCTCCCATTGAAACACAAACTGCGCACTTACTCCTGATTATGCTCCTAATCTAGTTCCGAATTTCAAGTCAAGAAATTATGGCTTAGAAGCTGAATGTACTAGTCAAGAACTTGAAAACTGTCATAAAAAAAAGGATTCAGCCCCGGGATAAGATGGCATATCCTACTCAATGTTACACGTAATACAGCATAGCATAAGATTCACCGGTGAAGCTGGACTAGAAACAACCTGGCAGCGACGTCGTTAAAAGACGCCCATCCATAACAAATATTACCCGTCTCTCCAATATTCCAAGGCTTACTCTAGGGCGCATACTCGATGGGCGTTGATAATCCTTCCATATCCTAAGGGCACGTCTTCCCTACCATTACCGCGCCCCCCGGTCTACTCCTTGATATGCAATGGCCTATGTAGCCCCATGAAACATGAGGCTAAAGGGGCTAGTGTGAATCTTCGGGTTCATTCGAGTAATCGAGTCTGGTCAAACCACGCTGGGGTCGGTGCATTTCATTCATTCATTCATTCATCTTCTTTTTAAACGTTTATTGTAAATTTCTGGCCTGAAACACAGGTTTTAATAAATATAAATGTGAATAAGACGAAGGTAATGGTGTTTGAAAGAGAAGAGGACGTACCTATCGATGTGTGAATGATAAAAGTGTGGAGCAAGTAAATGAGTTTGTATAATATATTTGGGGAGACAGTTTACAAGGGATGGAATTATTGATGAAGATGTGGAAAGGAGAGTAAATGCGGGAAATAAAGTGAATGGTACTATACATGCGATTGTGACCAACCAGTTAATGTCCAAAAAGGCCCGACTGGCTGTTCACAATGGTGTTCTGGTGCCTACGCTTATGTATGGAAGTGCATATTAGGTGTGGCAAAAGAAGCATGCAAGTAGAAAAATACTGTGGAAATGCGTTCCTTGCGAAGCATGTGTGGTGTGACTATGAATGATAGGCTAAGAAATGATGTGATAAGACAACGGTGCGGTTTAAAAGAAGATGTAGTGTCAAAAATTGAAGAGTCTGCTTAGATGGTTTGGTCATGTTGAGAGGATGAATGAAAGTCGACTAACAAAAGCAGACACTGCAGATGTCAGTGGAAACACCGGGAAGGGACGCCCTAGGAAGACATGTAGTGATCTTATTGGTGATGTTCTTCAGAAAGGTCAGGGGCGTAGTACTCGCAACCGGCGTGCATGACCAGGGGCCTATTTAATAAACGTGACAATCCGACAATTTTGTCAGTTTTTGACAAATAAGTCGAATTGTCGCGATAAGTGCCGTTTAATAAAGATGTCAATTTTGTCCAAATGCGACAGATAAATACTGACAAAATTGTCAAACTAAAAACCCGTTTAATAAAGGCGACAATTGTCAGATTTTACCTGTCGAGTATATAAAAAAATTTCCTCTGACTTAATTGTCATAGTAAATGACAAATTTGTCACTTTTTCTGACATATTTGTCACAATACAATATCGGGGCATGCATGTGAGAGAACATGAGGGCAATATTAAACAAATATAACAATTTTACGTCTGTTTGTGACTTGAATTTTGTTTCCTATTTGAAAATGACGCCAAATTAACAATTCTAGGCCTTATCCTATGAAAACAATGACGACGTTAACACCATTTAAACAAATGATTTGTATTCATTGAATTTAATTAAAATTAAAAATGAATAGCTGTCGAACTACTTGACATTAGGTGAGGCTGCCTGTCGAACGTTTCTGACAATTCGACAAATATGTCCTTCTGTCATGACAATTTAGTGTTTAATATAACTTTGACAAGTTTTTCCGAATAAATTGTCACCTGTCGCCTTTCAAGAGAAATTGTTTATTAAAAAGAAATATGTCAAAGTGTCACGACAAGTCGACATATTTGTAGATTTTCCACCGTGACAAATTTGTCAGTGATAATCTTTATTAAACAAAAAATTGTCAAATTGTCGAATTGTCACCTGTCGCCTGTCACCTGTCATTGTCACGATTATTAAATAGGCCCCTGATGTATGAACGTAAACGAGGCAAAAGGAGTATGTAAGGATCGTAGCAGGTGGCGTTCTGTAGTTTCTGCGTACCAAATCAAATCAAATAAAAACTTCTTTATTAGGACAACAGAGATCCATAATGTTAGTAATACCTTATAGCTAGTGTTAGTAAGTGATTTGTGACTACCCCCATGGGAAGAAGGCGTGAGTTTATGTTTGTATGTATAAAACAATATACATAAAACGTCTACTAATTAAGCGACTACGACGAAGCAAATTTAAATAAATGGTTCTGATAAAAATGGTACATCGAACTGATCTGATGATGAAGCCGAAAGGTAAGCACCGGAACTCCGTAATACAACAATGTATCCTAGCCGTGTTTGGGCTTACTGTAATTGTCATGAGATGCACTCTGGCTATAAATGATTTTAATGGTAATATGCTTTAAATTGCGCTTATATGTGTCTTTGATTGTCAGAAGACATATTTTGTTTACGATCTGTCGTCGTGTGATTGATTTAATAATTTTGCTGGCAACGGCGTCCAAATCTGATAAAACTACGCCTTCCAAATTTCCGACACGAATTAGCGCGACATATATTTGCCTTTTTGCAAAGTTTTGAATTGAAAGGGTATACTTCTGTGGTCGCATATAAATTTGGTCAAATTCCGGTGAGTGGTTTTTGAGTTAGCTTCAATAATACGTATTTTTTCCATTTAGTGTATGTTGATGATGTGATAATAACTTCCTGTCACTGTTATTTACTTAGCAAGTAGTGGTAGGTATACGAATTTTGGCGGGATATGTACCACACCTAAAAAGTGGATAATAAAAACTTATTAATAAAAAAAAACAACAGACTTCCAAAAAATCAATCAATTCAATCCCCCCGCGGATACCTGAGGAGTTCGGACGTGTCTATTAGCCAATCACAAGCGCGCTTAGTGAACGATAGTTCTAACTATACTGGACGGAACGACATATTGTACCAAATCCTCGATACGGACCAACTTACGCTGACACCTGCACTGCAAGACGGTGCAAAACATATTTCTAATCGGAGATCTAGTTATATTGGACGGATTGGAAAGCTGTTCTAAATCCCCGATTGTCACCAGTTTAGGATGACCCGCGGCTACTAAGTGAGTGTTTACTCAAAACAATATTATTATGTCGCTTACGCAGCAGTGGTTCTGCCCCCGATTTCTCAGATATCAGGCTTAGTGAAAGTACACCATTGCATAATAATATTACAACCAGACAAGAAAAACTTAAACGAGGGGACGTACTGGAAGGTGAATTAAAAACCTTTATGGCCGACACGAAAAAAATGTTTTCATCTGCGACGGAGGCACAGAATCATAAGTTTACTACATTACACTCATCTATAGAAGAAATAAAGCAACAAAATACCGAAATCTCAAAGTCAATGGAAGTAATGTCCGATAAATATGATGAAGTTTTGGCTAAATTGGAACACAGCGAGAAAGAAAGGAAAAAACAGATGGAATATATTACCGTATTGGAGAACAGGGTTGAACATCTGGAACGTGTCACTCGGATGTCTAGTATTGAGATACGGAACGTTCCTAAGCACGACCAAGAAAAAAAGGAAGATTTAATCAAAATCGTGAAAAGTATTGGAACATCTCGTCTGCCTAGCCTTTTCCCAACTAAATGTATTGAGGTCGGCTTCCAGTCAAACCGGATTTAGCTGAATACCAGTATTTTACGTGGAGCGGCTGCCTACCAGACCTCCACAACCCATTACCTGGGTAACACGGTACTTCAGGGCAAGACTGGAGTCAGATTTACTGGCTTCTGACTATCCGTGACGACTGCCAAAGATCTTCAAATGATAGCCGGGACCAACGGCTTTACGTGCTTTCCGAGGCACGGAGGAAACTCGTTATGTAAAGATGGTCACCCATCCACAGACCAACCTTGGCAAGCGCTGCTTAACCTTGTAGATCGACCCGTGCGGCTGTTATTATCTAGCCACGAGCTCCTCCTCTTTTAATGTTAACATTCATGATACTGATGTCAGTCAAAGTCGTCGTCTAAAATGCCTATAGTCGTCGAGTTCTCCACGGTTATAAAAAGGAAGCTTTATTAGACATGCTGAAAAAATTAAAGCAGGAATCAAAAACCTACTTATCAACTACACACGCCAAAATTGACGGTCCTATAGAACCCATCTACATATCAGAAAGCCTAACTGCGGAGATTAAGAAAATTTTTGCAAGGGCTCGCACATACGCCAACGATAACAACTATCAGTACTGTTGAACCGGTCATGGATTTGTATACTTACGCAAGGAAGAAGATATCAAAGCTATCAGATTATCTAAGGAGGAAGACCTCAATAAACTGGTTCCAGCAAAATGACTAAATGACCTGCAGGTTTACATGCACTGTTTCAGGTTATATTGCTCAATCTTTTATTTCATATTGTTTTGTCTACTGTTTAGTTTTATATTCTTATCTTACATTTACCGCACATAACACGATTGTACACATTTCACACATCACATCCCGCTCACACACACAATTCTACAAATATTACCTTTGCTCTGCACGAAGTAGACTGCTCACCCAATACAAATATTATAACCAAAGTAACCTTAATAAATATCATACGCACGCAACTACTCATACTCCGATAATGTATAATAAATATCATACGCACGCAACTACTCATACTCCGATAATGTATAATAAATATCATACGCACGCAACTACTCATACTCCGATAATGTATAATAAATATCATACGCACGCAACTACTCATACTCCGATAATGTATAATAAATATCATACGCACGCAACTACTCATACTCCGATAATGTATAATAAATATCATACGCACGCAACTACTCATACTCCGATAATGTATAATAAATATCATACGCACGCAACTACTCATACTCCGATAATGTATAATAAATATCATACGCACGCGACTACTTATACTCCGATAATGTATAATAGAAGTTGTCGAAGGAATTTCTGCAAGGTTGTATTGTCTATATTTTATTCTATTCATCTATTTAAATATTGTACCCCATCGTTAAACTTAGATATACCACTAACTATAGGCCATCACATTCACAGTGGATAAAAACAACAGTATCTCTAAAATACAAAATGATTTAGACAATACAACAGTTTCAGAATCGGCAGTAGTGGAGCCTAATAACTGTCCTCACCTGCTAAACACCTCGGGCAGTAACGTAAAATTGATTTGATAACGCACAATATCAGAAGTATTTATCGGAACTTAGATCACTTTCTTGTATTTCTAAAACGCATAGACACCCACTGTGACCTTTTAGTTTTTACAGAATGCTGAATATCGGAACATAAGGCTCTACCACAAATAGATAATTATAGACTTTATTACTCCACTACTAACCATAATAAAAGTGACGGCGTCGTTATACACATTCACAGGGATTTATGCCATACTGTGGAGGAGCCAGTTTTCGTTGAAGCTAGCCGTCTACTTATAAAAAGTAAGGATATTGCCATTCTTTGTGTGTATAGATCGCCATCCAATCATGTAATAGACCCCTTTTTTACATCTCTTGAAACAAACTTACGATCAATCCGAGAGTCTCACACAATTGCTATTGTTGGTGATATCAATATTGATATCAAACCCCTCAACGATGATAGGAAAAGCGAACAGTATCTCAATCTTTTAGCTGAAAACGGCCTTCTACCTGCTCACCGTTTTCCGACACACGAGTTTAACTGCTTAGATCATATTATTCTTAAAACAAATCGTAAAGCTCAAACATTTGTAATCAAAACTAACATCACTGATCACTTACCCGTCTTACTTAATTTAATACTACCAAAGCGAAACAAAAGCCCAAAATTTAAACAAATTATTAACTACGATAACGCGGTCAACACACTTGTGAATTCTGATTTATCAAGTATTCTTAATATAGATGATCCAAATAATGCAATAGACATTTTGATAAAGTACATCAAAGACGCTTTAGATATAAACACTACAACTCGTAAAGTTCCTAATAGGAAGCAAATACTTAAGCCGTGGATTACTACCGGTTTAATCAGATGCATCACCCACCGCGACGCCCTGCACAAAAACTAAAGACTGCCCCTTCGGATGAAGTTCTAACAGTTTCCTATCATAGGTACAGGAACTTCTGTAATGATGTTCTAAACAAGGTTAAAGAAAAATATGAAACCTCGACAATTGAAAGTTGTAAGAAACCAAAAGAAACTTGGAAAACGATACGAAAAATCGCCACCACCACAAAAAACAAAAATCCAGCGGAAGAATTATTAAGGACTAACCCACACGAAGCCCAGCAATCCGTAGACAAGATAAATAAGGACTTCGTAAGTACTGGTCAAAAACTTGTAGACACTATTAATAAATCTTTCGATGTATCTAAAATATTATGTAATACAAAAACCCCTCATAGATTCAAATCCGGAAACAGATAACACCGAAGTTGAGTATTTAATTCAAAATCTTAAAAATGACTGCTACGGATGGGATGGCATACCTGCTACATTCCTAAAACGCATAAAAATGTAATAAGCCCCATATTGACTCATATTTTCAACCTAGGTATAAACAAAGATATTTTTCCTAACTGCTTCAAGCAGTCACTAATTCACCCTATTCATAAAAGTGGGCCTAGAAGCAGTATTGAGAACTATCGTCCGATCTCAGTCTTGCCTGCAATGTCCAAGATATTTGAAAAGCTTATCAACAAACGCCTAATGAATTTTCTAAAACAAGAACGTATTATATCAGATTCTCAATATGGTTTCCAACCTAATAAATCCACAGAAGATGCAGCGATACAGCTTACAAATTTTGTAGCAAGTAACTTGGACCAGGGTCGGAAATATGTCGGAGTTTTTCTAGATCTAGCTAAGGCCTTTGATACCATTTCAATTAATATTCTCCTGGCAGAACTCGAAGCGATCGGCGTACGCGGCCACCTCCTGCAACTCATAAAAGATTTGCTTACAAATAGGTGAATCTGTGAAGATAGGCGAATACATTAGCTGCCCCCTCCACATCACCTGTGGAGTTCCTCAGGGAAGTGTTCTTGGCCCGGGTTTCTTCCTGATATATATCAACGAACTTTGCCAATATGAACCAGCAAATAAAAAAATATTCTCCTACGCGGATGATACTGCGCTCATATTTCAGGGAGATTCCTGGGCTGAGGCACGATACCTTGCCGAAAAAGGACTACATCAGACATCACTGTGGTGAAATAAAAAGGAGTTGAATGCACCCTGTTAGTTTGCGGAGGGCTGTCCCTTACACCCTGTATATCTCGTAGGTCACATATTATAATATCTAAACGTATTCTATTTTCGAGATAACTACGGTTAAAAGACCTACTGTTAAAAATACTTAAAGATCGTTTCACAGATTTTTCCACATTTTTCTAATAACTAATGAACGAAATCCATAAAGGAGAATTCACCTACGGTTTATTCAACTACAATTAATTAACCTAAGGTTTATTGAAGTATCGGACGATTCACAGTAAACACATACTAAACACTTAGAATGCAAGAGCGAGCGAAGCGAGCTCGGGACTTGGGGCACCCCGACTCGGACAGGTTACGTTCGAAGGGAATGGCGGGGTCTAGTGAGCGAGCAAAGACCCCGCCATCCCCTTCGTGGTTATTTTTTTAAATCCTTGAGCCCCGTGAAGCGGGACTCCCTTGACTGCGCCTTATATTTTTGTTCTCAGCTCCTATGGTTTTGCGCACTTTCGGGTATTCAAAAATACACTAAAAAGGGTCTACTACACTTAAAAACATAGTTACTATCAGGTTGGCACAAAAGTAATGAGACACTACAAAACTCTATACATTTCCTTTTTCAAATTAATTGTTTTCAATAATATTCTAGAATGTTGTAGAACATTCTAGGTACTTGTGATGTGGGGGTATACAACGTGGCGCTACAATGGTGACATTAACTTAACACACGTATTCGTTATCCCAGTTTCGTTTTAAGAAGTAATTTTATTTCCATAAAACGTCATTATTTACTGATTTATTTAAAAAAAATAAAAAATATAGAAATAAGCATTTTGGAGCATCTTGTACAAAAATAATCATAGTGCAGCGGTCATTTGCCGGGGTCACGGATCATAACATCGCGTCAAAGAAATTAAAACGAATAAGCAATACTTCTATCCTTTTGTCGGCGCGCGCGCTCTCCCTTCCACCCCCGCCGCACCCGAATCCTTCTCTTTTCTTATCTAGTGCTAGCCGGACCCGTTACCTTGACACACATCTTTTCGCTCGTGCGCATAATGACGTCGTGTAATTGTTTTGTGAATGTTTCGCGAAAAAGACGCTTACTTATCGTTTTATTCATTTAGTGTTGTGTAATTAGAATAGTAAATAGATTATAGTACTGCGATAAAGACGCTTTGCTTTGTTTTCGTTAGTTTTCCGATCTACATAGTACCTACGTGTTTTACGATTAAGGACGTTATTATTTGTGAATTTGTGATGGCAAATACACATCCGAATTACACGGCAGCTGAATATGCGGACATGATCCTAATTTACGGAGAATGCCAACAAAATGCCGCCCTTGCGATAAGGAAATATCGCGAAAGATACAGTCATTCAAGGCAATGCCCTTCTAATCCTCGCACTATTGTAGGAGCTCTTCAGCGTATCCGTGAAAACCGACCAGTGGATCCTAGGTCTCAACGCCTAGATCGACCGCCTACACGACAAAACCCAATCCAGTTAACTGAAAATGTGCTACAATACTTTGAAGATCAACCCAAAACTAGCCTCCGCCAGAGCGCTAGACATTTTCGAGTCCATCACAAAACCGTCCATAGGATACTAAAGCGCGAAAAGTGGCACCCGTTCAAATTTAGAAAAGTTCATACATTGTTAACACGTGATAAACAAATAAGAGTGAATTATTGTCAGTGGTTACTGAGTAAAATTGAAGAAGACAGTGATTTTCTTTCCCAAATTTGTTGGACTGACGAAAGCACGTTTACCAGAAACGGCATGTGGAACCAGCACAATCTGCACCATTGGGTACCTAAAAACCAAAATCCGCGCGTTTGGCGGGAAACAGCCCATCAGTACCGATTTTCGGTACATGTTTGGGCAGCTATTCACGGAGACAACATCATCGGACCAATATTCATTGATGGCCCGTTGACCGGAGTAAGGTTTGTTAACCTATTAAATGATACGGTGTCAGAATACACAGACAACCTTAGCGTCCACCGATACCAAAACATGTGGTACCAATTAGATGGCGCGCCGGCTCATTCGGTATCAACTGCCAGGCAGTGGCTAAATAACACGTTTGGAGCACAATGGATTGGGAGATTTGGCCCTCGCAGGTGGCCAGCAAGATCGCCAGACCTCACGCCACTAGACTTTTTTTTCTGGGGGTGCATCAAAGACGATGTGTACGCGGAGAACGTGGACTCGGTGGAACAACTACGTCTTCGAATAATAAATGCGTTTGAGAAATTGAGAGGAATGGCTGTAAGTGACAATTTATTTTCAAATGTGCGGGAAAATATGAAACGCCGTTTGGCCCTTTGTATTCGTCAACAAGGTGGACTCATTGAAAATAAGAAAATTTAAAATAAAGACAATTAAATAAAAGTACCTAGTGATTAGTGATGATAGTCGTAATAACTCATAGTAATAAGAGAGCGTGATATGATAAGTGTTTGACTAAACAGCTCCGCTGTAGGTAGGTAGGTACTTTTGTGTCGGTCGGATTCTTTGATAGAATGCCGTCAAAGGATCGCAGGAGTACAAGGCGCGTTGCGCGGTTGCCAGCGCGCGAAGCGACGCGTTGCCGCTCTGAGTAAACGTAAACGAGTAACGTGCATCTAGGTAAGTAATTTCATGAATGAATTTTTGCACAGAGTGATCCCAATTGTAGTCACTTTTTTATTATTTAGTTTGTTTGAAAAATTTTTTTGTTCAAATTACCAATTAATTTTAACCTATATCATAATTTATGTGGCTAATGGCCACTAGCCCTACCCGTGTGTTAAACTAATGTCACCATTGTAGCGCCACGTTGTATAGAGCCGCCCTCGCGATCTGTTTAGTCAGTTTGAAGAAAAATGGACGAGCGACAAGTTCGAACACTATACCTACTTATGCCCGTTTTCACCGACATCCCCTAAGTTTAAGGGATCCCATAAGAACGGTTAGGGGGCTGTTAAAAGGTGGTTTCTTTTTCACCAACAGTAAGGGGTCAGTTATACGTTAAAAGGTCCCCTAAATTTAGGTGGGCGAAATGTGAGCCCATAAACCGGCACATACATAAGTGACATCTCAAGCAAAGAAGATGGATAGCGATTTATATGAATTTGTTGTAAATTTAGAAACTGTTTCTACTATATTCGACGTAAATAACAACCGTAGATCAAAAATATATCGGAAACGACCAAACTACGTAAGTACTTGGAAAGTTTTGGTGAAACTGACTTTTTTCGGAGATATACATAAGTTAAGTAAATCTTCAATATTGTATTTATTGGAAAATATTGAAGACGCCTTAGAATTTCTTGGTACGAAGTGAGTACTTAACATAAAGACTTTCTAAGTACTTAGCCCATGAAATAACATTAAAAAAATACCAAAAAAAATTAACCTATAAATGTGGTTTTTTTATGTTTAGTCGACGATACTGTGACGATACGATATTGTTATGTAGGTAAAGCGCATGTGGGCGGTGACGGGGTGGTAGCAAGTCTGTTGTGCCGGATCTTTAATATGTGTTGGAGATATGGCCGTGTGCCGGATGATTGGTGCAAGGCTGTAATCGTACCACTATGTAAGGGAAAAGGCTCTCAGCAGGAGTGTTAAAACTACCGCGGCATTAGTCTTTTGAGTGTTATTGGCAAACTGTATGCAAAGGTTTTAATAAATAGAGTAATAAGAGTGACAGAGGAGAAAATATGGGCTGTGCAGGCAGGATTTAGAGCGGTAATGGGTTGTATGTATCAATCTTCTCCCTGAGGTACATAGCCGAAAAACATCTGGCAAAGCACAAGAAAGTCTACTGTGCTTTCGTTGACTTGGAGAAGGCCTATGACAGTGTGTGGAGGGAAGAACTGTGGTCGACACTGTCGGTGTACGGTGTGGACTGGCGCTTGGTACGGGCACTGAAATCTTTATACAAGGATTCCAGTGCTTGTGTTAGGATAAATGGGGCATACACGGACTGGTTCGGCATCTAGAGGGGTGTTAGACAGGGTTGTGTAGCGTCACCATGGCTGTTTAACTTGTACATGGATAGTTGTCTGACAAATTTTAAAGAGAGTGAGTGCTGATTGAGGATGAATGAGCTGTTTGTCAAATGCTTTCTCTACGCAGATGATCAAGTTCTACTTGCATCGTCAGCAGAACAGTTGCAAGACATGGCGAATATCATGGATGAAGCATATAAGATGAAAGGGATGAATATAAATGTGAATAAGACGAAGGTAATGGTGCTTGAAAGAAACGAGACATATCGATGTGTGATGTGAAAATAAATGATGAAAGTATGGAGCAAGTAAGTGAGTTTGTATATTTGGGGAGTTTGTTTACAAGGGGTGGAAAGATTGATGAAGATGTGGAAAGTAGAGTGAGTGCGGGAAATAAAGTGAATGGTGCTATACATGCGATTGTGACCAACTAGTCAATGTCCAAAAAGGCCCGACTGGCTGTTCACAATGGTATGCCTACGCTTATGTATGGAAGTAAATGCTGGGTGTGGCAAAAGAAGCATGAAAGTAGAATAAATGCTGTGGAAATGCATTCTTTGCGAAGCATGTGTGGTGTCGACTATGAATGATAGGCTGAGGAATGATGTGATAAAGCAACGGTGCGGCTTAAATGAAGATGTAGTGACAAAAATTGAAAAGAGTATGCTTCTATGGTTTGGTCATGTTGAGACGATGAATGAACGTTGACTAACAAAAGGTATTTACACGGCAGATGTCAGTGGAAACGCCGGGAGGGGACGCCCTAGGAAGACATATAGTGATCTTATTGGTGATGTTCTTCAGAAAGGTTAGGTGCGTAGTACTCGCAACCGGCGTGCGTGTATGACCAGATGTATGAACGTAAACGAGGCAAAAGAAGTATGTAAAGATCGTAGTAGGTGGCGTTCTGTAGTTTCTGCCTACCCCCATGGGAAGAAGGCGTGAGTTTATGTATGTAAGTAAAGCATTTTTTATTTTATTTCAGAAATAATCATATATCTCCAATAAGACAGTTATTAATAGCATTGAGGTTTATGCTACGGGTAAACATTTGTTGGCTGTGGCAGACATAGGAGAGATAAGTGTGGCTCTACTTGCAGTCGAATAATAAAACGAGTGTCTGCACACACTACACCAATTTCACCAGCTTGTCTTTCTCATCCATTGTGAAATTTTGGCTTCGCTTCCTCTTTTCTGCCATTATAATACACCGTAACGATAGTACAAATAGCAAAGGAATAATTATTTAAATTCTAGATCTATTTATTCAAAACTGCCACGAAATAATTGGTAAAATAACACGCAACGCACTGTTACAACAAAATGAGTTCGAGTACTTTTTAGGCCACAGTGCGCGGGCTGCGGCTGACAATATCAACACTGCATTGGGCGCTGGAAGTACAAGCCATGCGACGGTGTCCCGATGGTTTGACCGTTTTAAATCAGGAGACAGGAGCCTTGAAAGTCAGCCACGCTCAGGACGACCACCCGCAGTGAATGAAGACGATTTACGCCGCGAACTGCAGTCGAATCCGGATGCTACCACTCGTGAATTAGCGGAAGCACTTAACTGCAGTCATCACGCCGTGGAATACCATCTGCATGAGCTTGGGTATCGAAAAGTTTTGGCTCGGTGGGTAGCGCACATCCTTACAGACGCCTGTCGTGCAGACCGTGTCGCTATCTGTCAATCACTTTTGCTGCGACCCCGACGTAAAGAGTTTTTGTCTGATCTGGTTACTGGAGATGAATCATGGATTCTTTACGGGAACGATACACGTCGTGCTTTTTGGCTGTTTCGAGAAGAAACGCCACCAACTCAACCAAAGCTGAGTCAAAAGAACCGCTTAAAAGTTCTGCTTTGCTGTTTCTGGGACGCGCAAGGCATGCTGTTTTATGAACTATTACACAAAGAAACTATAAACGCTGACAAATATTCAATCCAGCTCATCAAACTATCTGCAGCTAACAAGGAAAAACGACGAAGACGAGCCAATGTAGTTTTACTACACGATAACGCCCGACCTCACGTCAGCGTCGCATCAGCGGTTCGCCAGCAGTTGGAGAACTTGGGCTGGGAGACGATACCCCACCCACCTTATTCCCCAGACCTCGCCCCATCAGACTATCATTTGTTTAGAGCCCTGAAACAACATTTGCGGGGTAAACAATTTAATGAATTCTCGGATGTTTTTTTTAAATTTTTTTTTTATTTGAGATAGGTTTGCTCTTGACTAGGTCAGAAATGACAGAGACAAAGTCGACGATGTAGAGGCGGAGTTGAACTTTTTGAGGCACAGCGATCAGAATTCTAGGTGAAAGGCATCCAAACTTTGCCGGATCGTTGGCAAGAAGTCTTAGATACTAATGGTGATTTCATCATTGACTAAGCTTTTGTATTGTAATAATAATAAAAAATATATAACGTAAACCAAGTGTCTCATTACTTTTGTGCCAACCTGATATATAAAAGCGACGGGTGTTAAAGTACAATACTTCCTTTGTACTCATTGTCAGTTTAACACAAAATGTGTATGCGTAACGTGTGAAGACATGGACATTGTAACTACCCACGACTTACAAACCAGTCCAGTCCAGCGCCGCATTGATATACTCACTGGCGCGCAGTATTGATAAACTGTAGGCGAGTCGTCCATTAGGTATTTCATACATGCCTATCTGACTGACAGGGCCGTCATCTACCCCGGTCACCGGGGAGAGTGGAACCGGCGAGAGATGTCGTGCGGTGTCCCGCAGGGATCGGTTCTGGGACCGCATCTGTGGGACATCGGGTACGACTGGGTGCTGCGCGCCGACCTCCCTGGTGGCGTCAGCGTAGTTTGCTACGCTGACGACACGCTGGTCCTGGCGCAGGGGAGGTCGCACCAGGCGGCGGCCGAATTAGCGGCACGCGGGGTTGCGACAATCGTAGAGAGGATCCGGCAATTGGGACTCGAGGTGGCCTTGCACAAGTCCGAGGCCATGTGTTTTCATGGTCCTCGGAACGCGCCACCATCGGGTTCCCAAATAACGGTAGGAGGGGTTCTCATCGGTGTCGAGTCGACGATGAAGTACCTGGGACTCGTCCTCGACAGCCGGTGGAATTTCGTGGAGCATTTCCGACGTTTGGCTCCCAGACTGGAGCGGGCCGGGGCTGCCTTGGGGCGGCTCCTGCCCAATCTGGGGGGTCCAAACGCCTCCTGCCGGAGGCTCTACGCGGGGGTCGTGCGGTCCATGGCCCTTTACGGAGCTCCGGTGTGGGCGCGTTCCGTGAGGCGGCGACCGGTCCGTCGGTTGAACGCGTCCCAGAGGGTCATGGCCATCCGGTTAGCCCGGGGATACCGCACGGTCTCCGGGGAGGCGGCGAACCTCCTTGCCGGATTACCGCCATGGGATCTGGAGGCAAAAGTCCTCGCGCACATCTGGGAGTGGCGCGAGGAGGCAGGACGCCGGGGCGTAACTCCGTTGCCGCGAGAAATCGCGGCACGGCGGACAGAGCTCCGGCAGGATCTCATGGCGGCATGGAGAGTGCGATTGTCGCAACCCAGCGCTGGGCACGCCACAATTGCGGCGATAAGTCCCCTCTTTGAGGAGTGGCTGGAGAGGCGCCAAGGCGTCCTCACCTTCCGCCTGACGCAGGTCCTCACCGGACACGGGTGCTTCGGGAGGTACCTGTTCCGGATAAGGCGGGAGGAAACGCCCGGGTGTCACCACTGTGTGGATCGCCCGGAGGACACGGTGGCGCATACGGTGGAGGTCTGCCCGGCTTGGGCGGAGCACCGCCGTGTCCTCGCGGAAGCGATCGGCGGCGGCGATCTCTCGCGTCCGGCCCTGGTCCAGGCCATGGTACGGAGCGAAAGTGCATGGGAAGCCATTACCTCCTTCTGCGAAGCAGTAATGCTCGTGAAGGAGGAGGCGGGACGCGTGAGGGAGAGGCAAGCTTTGCACCCTCACGCCCCTAGTCGCCGCAGGAGACGCCCTGGGCGTCGGGAATTGGCAGCTAATTCCCGGCCACCGTAGGCGCGGGCTTGCGGACGGCGAGCAATGGGTAGCTCGCCGTCCGGTAAGGACCAAGCCCGAGTCGACGGCGCGTCGTGTTCTACGCGCGCCTCAAAGAGATGTCAGCACTATTGACGGGGTCCGCTAGGGCCGATGCCAGCTAGGGTTGCGGGATGTTCGAAAGAGTTACCGTGGCCCCGGCACAGGCAACAGAAGGAACACGGGTGGGTTTTAGTCAGCAAAAGTCTGACACGCCCTCCCGCTCCGCCCAGAGCGGGAGAAGTCATTTGATGATTTCCCATCCACAAAAAAAAGCCTAGTACTTATGAAGCAACAAGCTAAGTTTGTGTGATAGAATCCTGTGAAATGTTTTGTTTTAACTGCGTATTTCTTTTTATCCATTAGGTGGTTTGCCGGGATATTTGGATGGCGAGTTATTCGTTCTTTATACTTCTTGATAGAGCTTTTTATTTCCTCTTTGACTGTCGGTATTCTCAGATCATGGTGTCGAGCTTCATTTGCTACAAACCATGGGGCGTTTGTGATTGTTCTTAGAAGCTTGAGCTGAAATCGCTGTACGATCTCAATGTTAGAGTGTGATGATTTATTTATTTATTTGGGACAAACAAACAGTAACACATTATATAAACAAAGATATTATATAAATGTGAAACTCACACCGTTATCCACAGCATATACAATTCATATAACTTTACTAACGAACAATCTAAGCGAGTAAAACTACAAGACTGTTCAAATAATATCGGAATCCTTAAGTTTTTTTTAGTAAGTAAGACATCTAACATGACTTAAAAATTTACTAAATGTCCTAAAATGGGTACATAGTGACGGATTGTAAGAAGACCGCCCAAGTACATGTCCGACCACTCACAATGAAGGATTCCGTAGTTGAAAGGGATTTATCCCAAAAACAAACTTAACATTGTAGTTGAAAAACATGTTCTCCTATACATTGATATACGTCACGGTTAATTCGCCAACTGCAAATTTAAGGTTGTAATTACAAAAAAATAAATATTTGTGATAAAACTACAAATGAACGATTTTCAGACTTATATAAAGGAAAAAGTCCAAAAATCGATAATTTGTAGTTTGTGCTGTGAGACCTTGCTTCTCGCTTCATGATTCTAGGGCAACGGGAAGTACACTATAGGTTTTGATTTATTTGCGAATATCAAAATATGTCTCATAAATGGTCATATTTTTATATGCTTGATTTTTTGGAGCTCCAAGGGACTGTAGACCTACGTATTTGACATTAATTTCAACTTGATACCTCTACATGATTTGAGAAAAAGGGTCTTGACAGACAGACAGATGAACAACGTGATCAAAAATGATCCTATAAGGGTCCCTTTTTTCTTTTTGTCGTACCTCAAAAGGAAAAAAGGGACCCTTATACGAAACCTTAAAATAGAGACAAAAAAACTTTCGTTAGTTTATGAGATATGGGATATTTTCAGATCCAATCGTGCAGATATATATATATATATATTATTGGATAGGGTATACCTCGAAGTTGATCCTATTGAAAAAAAAATTCACCCCTAACGGTAGAAGAATACAGGTTCTTTGATGTTTCACTTACTGAATTTTTACCAGTGATTCTGTTGAAACTTGTCACACATTTATGTAGTTCTGATGACACTACAACATAATAGAGACCTGGAGTTGACCTGATAATGGAGACAGAAGAAAGCCCATAGAGGAATCCTCAGCAAATAGCAGGTCTTTGGACTTATTTAATTCATTTTAATGAGAACTTTGTAAACTTTTATGGCAATCAATAATTTTACTATTTACATAATTTAAAAACTAACAATCTTAAACTAATAATAATAATATGTACAAGTATATAAAAAAGGAGGGGACATAATCAGAGGGCATCAAAAAATTCATCCGCATCGCTGTCAACAGAAAAAGTACCCAGAAGGCTGGCAGCATTACCACGTTGTATGGCAATGCTGATTCTTTGGCCAAAAAATAGGCCAGCCCTCTGGTCACGTGTGGAGTCGACCAACCGCCTGGCGATGTCTCGAAAAACTAAGTGGGCACTCCGACCCCATAGCCCAAGTGTTTCAACCCCAAACTGCTCGAATATATGTATAAGTCCCAATAAAATTGGAGTATTTACGCCGTTTGAGGTTTTCCGCACCCGCAGCAGCCGCTCCAGCACAGCCTGCCGTGCTAGGAAGATGGGATGGCGCAAGGGTGTCGACACACGTTGCATCCCACACCAAAGGCCTACCTACCTTCCAAGGCATTATGGTCATTCCGTCTGGTCTCTTCCCATCGTCGCGTGCTAAGCCATTGGGTTCTAAAACAGCTGGCACCCCGGCGGTGACAAGAGCACGACGGATGATGTCATTGATGCTGGCGTGCCGTGCTATCCGGCCTGCACTCTTACTGCAGGATAGGCCATGTTGTCCGAGGCAGTCGACACCGTCACCGCATTGGCAGCGATGCGGAGCCACGCAAGGAGCGCCCAGACGCAGACAAGTAGCGAGCCGGAAGGTGTGTCACCCAGCATAGTGCCATGTTGGGTGACGGTAGCGCCTGAAGCCAGAGGCCCGACTCCCACTCCCCCACAGACAGCAGGCGGGCACGCTCAGCAGTATTGGTGGTCATATTAATTAGATTATTCCGTACCAACCTGCAGAGCGGTTCATCCCACTGCCTCTGGGAAGATGGGTTCAAGGGCCGATCTGTATCCGGGCAAGCCACTTTCCAGGCGTTCACTGCGTCAGTCAAACACGGCACTTCTGAGTCAACCAAGGAGGGGGCTAAAATTTTCCCGGTCAACTTTTCCGTGCTGTGGAAAGAGGACAGGAATGCCGGTAGGCTAATACTGGTAATTTTGCGGACGCCGAGGACACCAAAACGGATGGGTAGTGTGGCTTGCAGCCACGCTCGGTCGTCCAGGGCCACATTTAAAATGGATGTTAGTGTGCTGCGAATAATTTGGTCAATTTTGTCCAAGAGGTTTGGCTGCTTCCATAAAGGGGAAGAACGTAGAAAGTATATAAAATTTGGGCCAAAACAACAGTATCTAATTGTTAGAGTTTGTATAGGAACCTCGTTAGTCAAAGACTAAACCGTGAAAAAGAAACGTGTCAAGTGAAAAATAACAAGTGAGTGTATATGTTATTGATGTCAGAAAAACTATTAATATAGAACATTGTGTTTGCAAATAAAATAATTAGTGTTAAGACCTGTGTTGTGTAACCATAGGAGACGATCTAATAAATCTGACCCATCCACGCTCTGCTTACCGAAAGTATATACTTCATTATACATACTACATTAGGTTGAGGGCCCGCTCGCAAGATGGAAACATTCTCAGGGAAAATTGGTTTATTAGAGGGCAAGTCGAACTGGGATACGTGGAAATATAAAGCCAAATGTCTCCTACGCGCCGTACCGAAGGCGCTAGAGGTAGTCGAAGGCAAGTTCCAAAACCCCACACCACCAGCCGCCGGAGCTGGAGATGACGCCGTCACCGTGTACAACACTGACGAAGCGATGTTTGTTAAAGCTGACGCGAATGCCCTTCTTATTTTGACAACCAATATGCACGAAGAGACACTTAGGAAAGTCATGAGATTTGCTGAAGCTCGAGAGGTATGGCTTGAATTACATAGACTATTTGATGGTATTAACGAAGATAAGGCATACAATCTGTGTATGAACTTTTTTGGTTTCAAAAAGGACCCCGCTGACGATATAGCCACACATATGTCGAAACTAAAGAACATTTGGACACAGCTGAATCAGGAACTCAAGAAAGACGACAACCAGGAGCTACCAGAACTAATGCT
This sequence comes from Fissipunctia ypsillon, assembly GCA_947568875.1. NCBI lineage: Eukaryota > Metazoa > Arthropoda > Insecta > Lepidoptera > Noctuidae > Fissipunctia > Fissipunctia ypsillon. The sequence continues at coordinate 23,697,528 of OX387658.1, forward strand.
CATTTGTAAAATCCTGGATACTCTTGACGAATCCTTATTTACGTTCAGAAGCAGTTGGCTATTACTCCCGAAAGCGAACAGAAACATCGACAGTCTTACAAGTCATTTATGCTCATTCGAAAGGGCACTGCTGAGTAATAACGCCGTACTATAGCAGCCAGAAGCTTTGTTTACGAATTCCAGCACTTCTGCTACAGAGAAGAAGAAGGACAAGAAAATTAAATGTAATTACTGCCAGGCTATAGGTCATCGAGTAAAAAACTGCCAGAAGTGGATCCGAGATGGCAAGCCTCCAAAGAGTAGCAATACAGCGCCTTCTACTTCTAAGACAGCTAACATGATCCTAATGTCCATAGAGAACACAGGTTTTTCACATCGATAGAGACACTGAGAGCTAGTTTGTTGACAATGGCGCGACGAGCCATGTCACCAATCGGGCTGATTTGTTCCAGAATTTTGAGCGTTTTGATGAGGTCCGTAGGGTAACAACTGCCAATGGAAATACGATCCATGCTAAAGGTAAAGGATCTGTAATACTCGAAGCAACCGTGAAAGGGAAACAACTACGTGTTACCCTGACAGACGTCTGGTACGTTCCAGCCATAAATAAGAATTTATTTTCAGTTCTCGCACTTCACGACAAAATTTCAAAAAGCTCGTTTACATCGTCGACAAAAGAATGCACCGTCTTTGTCAATGGAGAAGCAAGCTTAATAGGAAAACGTCAGCACCGAGGTGGTTTATACAGACTTGACGTTATAAATATACCACCCACGTCTATGAAAACCCCCGAGGTCTATGCAACAACTGAATCGATGCAGCTCTATCACGAGAGGCTTGCGCATCAAAACAAGAGGCATGTAAAAGCTACAATTAAACACGCATTGGGACTAGATCTTCCTCTTGATAAGGATACATGCGAAGGTTGCATATACGGGAAAGCTCATAGAATTAAATTCGGTAAGAGGACTCGAGCTACCGCACCAGGAGAACTCATACATACAGATGTGTGTGGACCAGTTCAACCGAGTTACGGAAAGTATCAGTACTACGTTTTGTTCAAAGATGACTACACAGGTTATCGTATGGTATACTTTTTACGACACAAATCTGAGGTCAAGGATAAACTTTAATGCTCGCTCAGCTAAAACAGTCGGACATACCATAAAGTGCTTACTTAGCGACAACGGTGGTGAATTTGATAACAAGTCCGTTCGAAGTATACTTGACTTCCATTGAAGTCAAGTATACTTCGACGAGTCTTTGTTGGATTCCATTGAATCCAACAAAGACTCGTCACACCGTACACACCGGAACAAAATAGAGTAAGTGAACGAGAAAACAGAACGTTGATTGAAACTGCAAGGTCCATGATGTATGCACACGTAATAATGCCTCAAGAACTGTGGGCAGAACTTATAAATACTGCAGCGTACATCCTGAACAGAACGGGTCCTACTATCATAAGCGATAAGTCTCCGTACGAACTTTGGTGTGGAAAGAAGCCTATAATAAAACACCTCCGAATTATAGGATGCCCAGCTTACGCCCACATTCCAAAGCAAAAGCGGAAGAAATTAGATAAAAAAGCTATCAAAGGCAGACTCGTCGGATGTGACGAAGATTGCTACCGAATTTGGATAACGGACGGAAAGAAAAACATGTTAGTCCGTTCACGAGATGTTATCTTTAACGAACAACCACTTTCCATCAACGAACATGAAGAAACCGTCTCTAGTTCGAGGGAGTATTCATTTAAGCTGCCGATTAATAGCACGACCGACAGTGAGGAACCGGTTTCGTTAGAAATACATCAAGAAACAATTCAACACGAGGGAGACCATGTTATGGAAGAACCTTTAGCCTCCGTTGATCAAAAACAAAGTCTTGAGGGAGAAAACCTGGAAGACGTCCAAGTGGAAGACTTTGTCCAGGAACATAACCTACAAGAGCATCATGATGATCACAACTCTGAGGAATTTCATGACGCTGTAGAAGAGTCGCTGCCGCGATACAATCTACGTGACCGTAATCAAGTTCGACGTCCAAAAAGATTTGATGACTACATATGTGTCACAGACACTTATCCGTCAAACTTCGCGGATACAATGAAGCGAGACGATTGTACAGAGTGGCAACAGGCTATGGATAATGAATTGAAATCTCTAAAGGACCTCAATGTTTGGACGCCCCGTAATTTGCCTAAAGGAAAGAAAGCTCTTCCCTGCAAATGGGTTCTGCGTATTAAACGGAATCCAGATGGCTCTGTCGACTAATACAAGGCTCGTCTTGTCGTCAAAGGTTACAAGCAGAGAAAGGGACAAGATTATGATCAGACGTTTAGTCCTGTTGCCCGCCTTGCAACGATCAGAGCTCTGTTGAGTGTCAGCGCACAGGAAAACCTTCACCTAGTGCAGTTTGACGTTTGTACTGCGTTCCTCAATGGAACCCTGAAGGAGGAAATTTATGTACAACAACCGGAAGGCTATGCCGATGGCACGGCTAATGTTTGGAAGCTCAATCGAAGCCTGTATGGATTGAAGCAAGCTCCAAGGTGCTGGAACGCCTGTTTCCAAGAAATACTACTGGACATGGACTTCAAGCAGTGCGAAGCTGACTGTTGTCTATACACCAAGCATGTGGATGGCAAGAAGCTACTCATTACATTGTATGTCGATGATAGATTGGTAGCTGCCACGGATGAAGCCCTGGCTAATTCTTTTTTGAATGATCTTAAAAAAAGACTACGGATTACAACGAAACCTGCGTCTCATTACCTAGGTCTTCAATTAATCAAAAAAGATGATGGCTCTGTTTTCATCAATCAGGAAGCCTACGCAAAAAGAATTTTGGACCGTTTTGGGATGGCTAACTGTAACCCTGTTGCTACGCCTATACCTAGAGAAGGAACCTTCACAATCAGGGAAAGCTGAAGCTACAGAAGTGGAAAACTTTCCATACCGTGAAGCTGTTGGTGCTCTCACATATCTCATGGTCGGAACACGTCCGGACATTGCCTACGCTGTTGGAGTTGCATCTCGAAAATTGGAATCACCGTCCAAAGAAGATTGGCTCCGAGTAAAACGAATTATGCGCTACATGTTGTTGTAACATCTTATTTTATGTATCTGCAATCTATTCAAATAAAATTTACTTTACTTTACATCAAGGGCACAAGCTCTTATGGAATCGAGTATAAAGAGCATCATTTACCTGGTGTGCTAGAAGGTTTTAGCGATGCAGATCATGGTGGAGATCGAGATACCGGACGATCTACTACAGGAGTGGTTTGTCGTTTCTCTGGTGGAATAATTTCATGGCTGAGTCAGCGACAAGTCTCGGTCGCTATCTCTACGACAGAAGCTGAGCTTGTAGCAGCTAGTGAAGCAGCTAGAGAACTTGTTTGGCTAACAAGAATTCTGCAAGACCTTACTAAGCTTACGCATACACCAACGCTCAGTGTGGACAACGAAGCAGCAGTTCGACTTGCCCACAACCCGGAATTCCACAAGCGGACTAAGCACATCCGCATTCGTCACTTCTATGTCAGAGAACTAGTGGCTGCAGGTGCTATTGAAGTTACAAGAATTGGTACAACGAATCAAGTGGCTGACATTCTCACAAAAGCACTGCCACGTCCGAACTTCACATCTCTTTGTCATGCAATGGGTCTTATAGTTAGATCTATTGAATAATGGAAAGTGTTAGAGTTTGTATAGGAACCTCGTTAGTCAAAGACAAAACCGTGAAAAAGAAACGTGTCAAGTGAAAAATAACAAGTGAGTGTGTCTGTCAATGATGTCAGAAAAACTATTAATATAGAACATTGTGTTTGCAAATAAAATAATTAGTGTTAAGACCTGTGTTGTGTAACCATAGGAGACGATCTAATAAATCTAACCCATCCACGCTCCGCTTACCGAAAGTATATACTTCATTATACATACTACACTACTAATCAGGGTGAATGCCGAATATAAATTAATTTTGGAGAGTCTCACTGTGATTCATCCTGAATATGCTAGCTAGACAAAAGTCACTTTCAAATTTCCAAGAACTAATTATCTAAGTATGTAGCCATTATCCCCATTATCCCGGTTCTAAGAAATGTTTTGCACACATTTCAATCACTGATAAGCTAATGAGGGCTGTTATATAAACAAGTGGTAAGTAAAGTGTTAATTAGTTGCAATTTTGCTTCTAACGAGAAATATCATATGCTAGTGAATTTAATACTTGTTAAAAAAAACTGTGATGGATTTTGTAGCTGAAGGTATGTACTTTTTATTTTGATACTTAAAGTATCTATAGTTTTTCCCATCATTTACAAGACGCGCTATGTTGCAAAATTTTAATATTTTTTAATCGTTTTTAATGTTTGATGGACCAGAAACGATCTCTCCCCTCTTTCCCCTAGGTTGATTTTTTGATATATCATAGCTTTATCTGTTAGCTTTTGATTTTTAGTAGTCATAAAATTCACAAAAAATTACAACTATGTTTTTTTATTGTTTTTCTAGAGATCGAATTAACCATCTCGAAAATAGACTTTTTGGAAGAATGGCGTAAACACCCAAAAGAAAATTGAACCAGTGCATTATATCAATATATAAGGAACAGACACGGATTATTGGGTATGAGCGATGATTCCATGAAAGAGTTAAGGAACCATATCAGCAGAACTTCTTCAAAATTTGCTGAAAAATGGAAAAGTTCCGGAGGCAATCATGAACGCTTCTTGGCCAACCATTCTGCTTACTTGGCAGAAGATTTCAAGTGTAAAGTGATTGTCCACCACCCCAAACCCTCAACATCCACTCCGGGTGGTCGTCCTACTAAAACTTTTGATGACCTGAGCGATAAATGGAAAAAAAGGCGACTCGACGATTTACTCCAAGAACGGGATACAAACCAGTTGGTGGCTGCTGCTGAAATTTCAGCGCGGTTGGCTGGGCACCAAAATCTCGCCTGTGTGGTTAGAGAAGCCAGCAACAGCCCGGAGAAGTGTCAAGACATGAAAAAAACTATTAGTTCGCGTGTTGATTCGCAAAGGTGCCTTTCAAAGGAAGAAGCTCTGGCTTACTATGTGGACGCCAGAGCTACAACCCATTCTTACAAACAAACCCGAAAATGGAGCATGAAGGCTGACATAAGGTATTTCCTTCATTTAATAGTGTTAGGCAGGCTAAATTAGACTGTTATCCCCCCGACAGATTTTCGTAACCGAAACTCGAACAGAAATTAAACTTCAAGCCGCGTTAAACAAAACAGTCGAACGTCTAATTTCTGCACAGCTTGAGGTATTCAGATCTTTGCCTCCTGACTCATCATTCTCCCTTATAAGCAAGTGGGGGTGCGATGGAAGTTCTGGTCATAGCACTTACAAACAAAAGTTCGCAAACAGTGAAGACACTGATGAGTTTTTATTTGTATTCTCATTTATGCCGCTTCAATTACGTGACAATAGTAGTGGTAACATTGTTTGGCAGAATCCTCGACCATTTTCTACTATGTATTGTAGGCCAATTAAGTTTATTTTCTCCAAAGAAACAACAGACTTTACTGTAACGGAAACCAACAAAGTTTTGGAGGAAATAAACCAATTGGTACCAACAATCGGTAATGTAAATGATAATGAGGTATCTGTGAAACATGAATTGCTATTCACGATGATTGACGGTAAAGTGTGCAATTCTATGACTGAAACTTCCTCCGCTCAAAAGTGCTACATTTGTGGGGCTACTCCTAAGTTTATGAATGATGAGTCTAAGGAATTTGTAGTAAATAAGAACAATCTGGGTTTTGGTATCTCTCCACTTCACGCTTGGATACGCTCCTTCGAATGTTTGCTTCACATAAGCTATCATATCGTCTCGAAGTTAAAAAATGGCAACTTCGAGATGAAAATGACAAAGCAAATGTGAAGCAGCGTTCGGCTCGAATTCAAGATAGGTTTAAGTCGGAAATGGGTTTGATAGTAGATAAACCAAAACCTGGATTCGGAAATACTAATGATGGAAACACTGCTCGTCGGTTTTTTGGGAATCCTGAACTAGCTTCAGATATTACAGGTTTAGATGTGACCCTAATTAAGAACTTTGGAACCATTCTTAGAAAGTTAGCTTTGGGTTACGATCTTAATATTGAAAAATTTAATAGTTTAAGTTAGCTTTGGGTTACGATCTTAATATTGAAAAATTTAATAGTTTAACGCAGGACACAAAAAAAATATACCTTAAGTCTCTATTCGTGGTATTATATGCCAGTTAAGGTGCACAAACTTCTTGTGCACAGTGTCGATATTGTGCAATCGGCTCTTCTACCTATTGGGCAGCTTTCTGAGGAAGCTCAGGAAGCTCGCAATAAAGATTGTAGAAGATTCTGAGAACACAATACACGAAAAGTTTCACGTATTGCCACGAATAGAGATTTACTTAATATGTTAATAATCACATCTGATCCTGTAATAAATAGTCTTCGAGAAATTCCCAAAAAACCGACAAGTAAGCTTCCCTCGGAGGTTTAGAAATTAATTATACCCCCTAGTTTAGATATAAATTCTACCCTCGGAGGTTTAGAAATTAATTATACCCCCTAGTTTAGATATAAATTCTAATGTAAATATGAGTAGTTCTAGTCTAAATGTTAGTTCTGACTATAATATTGAAGATTCTTCTTCAGAAGAACATAGTGAAGTAGAATGAGGAAGTGGACTATTGTATTGTTGTAGGTTATTATTATATTGATTTATTTAATTACTTTAATTACGATTTACTAATTAAAATTTTAAGAATGTAAGTACTTTAACGTTATTTGCTATATAAAGTTAGGTAATGAGGTCCCACTGTGCAATTAGTGGCTATGATATTAGTAATTGAACCATATTGTGCGTTTTTACCCCTTTTTCTATTGTATTTATCTTTACTTGCCTTAATTAAATACAACTTATACTGGTAATCTTTGTTTTCTTAAAAATCGTCACCCTAGTTACCTACCTACCATCTTTTATTTGGGTGTTTTGCACGAATTACGCAATAAGACATCACATGAAAGCCGTATAAGACAAAAAACATCAATAAATAATTTTGTCTAGCTAGCATGTTCAGGATGAAACACTGTGAGTCTGTCCGAAATGTCGAAGTTTTTGATTTTTGAGAACATTATTAAACTGACGAAAAAGTCAAAACTAAAAAGAGAAAAAAAAAAACGTTTTAACAGAAAATTCAACAGCTAAATAATTAAGTCTAACTTAGCTCCCAAATTATGTACTTAAGTAACTAATTTTGAGGCAGCGCCAAACATTAAGTAAAGTAATTACATAAACTTTACCGGGTAAAATAATTGCAGCTTTGTTAGACTTCATTGTTTGTTTGGCGCCGCCTCTAAATACTAGATAAAATCTAAATTAGTTACTTTTACTCACAAATAGTGTTCCTCTGCTTCCTCTGGTGACAATGGCAGGCTGTAAACCAATAATTGCACTTGGGCTTCCCTTTACAGAAGTGGAGCTAACATTGGAGCTTTAAGTTTCCAATCTGATTTTATTCTGTACTAAATGCATTAAAGTAAAGTTAAAAAGGTAAAGCTCAACAAGTACCTAACCTCAGTGTCTCCTATCCCGATTTCTAAAACTATATTCAAATAATGTAATACTTTCCATCACATTAATTGACCATTTAAGATGCTGGTAGTGCACCTGAAAGACATTGTGAGCTAGTCAGCTTGTGTGTAGATAACTGAACTACTGAAGACACGACCGGCGAATGAAAGCCGACATGCGTATGTGTCTTTAGAGTCGGGTATTCAGGTCTATTAATACGTAGGTCTAGTTGTAAGTATTATGTCACTTCACAACTTATTTGTGGTTGTGGGTGTAAACGAGGGGTTTTAAATAAGTACCTGTTACTTTCCTGTTACTTAGAAGAACGCTTATTTTGATAATCTTGTTGATCAGCTGATAATTTGACAGTCAATGTCAAGTCAAATTGTCCATTCTTTTGAAATGCCAAAAATATTATCTATAGAAGCAAAAATCACAGATTTTTTTTTTTTTAATTTGAGATAGGTTTGCTCTACTTGCTCTAATTATAACTAAAAGCGCGCAAGATAATGTATATGTTACGGCTAAAATCCGAAGTGCGGTTACACCTAGTTTTAGCCGGATACAACTAGTTGTGGCCGGTAGCAGTTGGATAAACTTAGATGTAGGCTGAAAGGTTGGTTAGGTTAGAACTGTGACGACACAACGGCTGCCGTAGCACCGCTCGCTCCGCTCGTTCGGCTCGTACGTTGTGTAGTCAGGTCACAGTACTAACCTAACCTAACCTACTTTTCAGCCCACACCTAAGTTTAACCAACTGCTACCGGCCACACCTAGTTGAAGCCGGCTAAAACTAGTTGTAGCCGCACTTCGGGTTTTAGCCGTAACATATATACAAGATGCTTGTAAAGAAAAGAGAGAGCCTAACATTTTTTGTCCCTTATCGCGTGTCACATTTTTCCAAGGTCAGCACTTCATTTGCTAAACAATGATTGACGTTTGTTATGCGTTCGAAAGAGGTTGCGAAGAAATTTTAAATTATTTTATTTGTTATTTCGAAAAATACGAACTATTTTGTGTTTATTGTTGAAGATTGACGTTAGCTATTGTTGCAAAATGGTACGGTGCAGTGTTCTTGCAAAAGTGATAGTGAGAAGAAAATTGCCGGATTGTCCTTTCATTCGTAATTAGCTAAATACTTTAGTTTATTGGAGGAAGACAGTGGAAGTTTTCCACTAATATGGTTTATAAACTGTTAAAATACATATACAGCTGTTTCAAGATGAAATGAGTGCTGAATTATGTTTTTATTACATATTGTTTTTTACATAACCTCCAAGCTCAGCGTTGCATACTTTTTACTCGGATACTACCCCACTTTAGGGGTAAATAGTACGCTTATAAAATATATTGCAATAAATTATCTTCTTCGATCATTTCAGATGAATGCTTTAGTAGTGTCTAGTGCTGGCATCATTTTTTTTTATATTTTCTACTTTTCGCCGGGTGTAATATTACCATCATTACCTTTTAATAAGCACCTATTTATGGTTTACTCGTATATAAACAATGGCTCCACTGTACTTTATAACCCGCTTGTCTGAAGCTTCATAATTTTATAGCGAGTAGATGTCTTCACGTAGAACAATTTGCAAAATAACAGAGCCAGCAAATGCATAGTTTTCGAGAATTTTTTTTAAATTTTTTTTTTATTCAAGATAGGTTTGCTCTTGACTCTAGTCTAGGTCACAGATGACAGAGACAAAGTCGACGATGGAGCGAGCTTACCCAGAAGAAGCCTGTTAACTCTCACTTTGAAGAGATCGGGGTTGTATACGTTCGGAAACACAGACGCAGGCAGAGAGTTCCACTCCTTTGCTGTGCGCATCACAAAAGACATTTTGAAACGCTTAGTGCGAGTTGGTGGAATAGCAACTAGGTAGGGATGGTAACCTGCAGTGCGTCTAGATGTCCGATGGTAGAAGGGGGCAGGTGGAATGAGGTCGTGGAGTTCTCGAGCACACTCACCGAAGTACAATCTGTAGAAGACCGTCAAGCAGGCTACCTTGCGGCGATGAGCCAATCTGTGAAGCTTGGCATCCACCAGTCTTACGTCGCCAATGAGCCTCCTAGCTCTGCGTTCCACCGAATCAAGCGCGGCAAGTTGGTATTTAGCTGAGCCATCCCAAAGGTGGCTGCAATACTCCATGCAGGATCGGACTTGCGCTTTGTAGAAAATTAAAAGCTGTCCAGGCGTAAAGTATCGCTTCACCCTATTCAGGATGCCCAGCTTCTTGGCCGCAGTTTGGGCTTTGTACTCGATGGTGGCACCGAAGTTGAGACATGATGTCAACTCCATGCCTAGGAGCTCGAGCCGATCAGTTACAGGAACAGATATACCCCGAAAAGTAGGAGTTTGATCGAAACGACTCCTTTTAGCGGTAAAAAGACACGCCTGTGTTTTGGTGGCATTAAAAGAGACCAGATTATCATCACCCCACTGGGAGACAAGGCTTAAGGTCAGATCTGTCCGCTCTACCATGGCCTCTCTCAAGGAACGAACTTCGGCCCCGCTGGTTTTTGCGCTGGACAAGTATCTCTCTGAAACTGTACTGTCATCTGCTTAACCAACAATACCAGACTGAAGTAGGTCATTGATGTGTAGCAGGAAAAGAGTTGCAGAGAGGACAGACCCCTGAGGAACTCCGGCATCAATAGCCATAAGGTCGGAAGAGCAGCCGTCAACGACTACTCTGATCGACCATTCACTAAAGAAGTCTGATATCCAGCTACAAAAATCAGCAGGGATGCCATAAGCAGGAAGCTTGCTGAGTAGACCAGCGTGCCAGACCCTGTCAAAGGCCTTCGAGATATCAAGCGATACAGCAAGTTCTTCGCCATGTTTCTCGATGGCCTCGCCCCAGCAGTGCGTGACATACACAAGAAGATCGCCAGTTGACCGTCCCTGGCGAAAGCCATACTGACGGTCACTGAGGAGATCATTGTTTTCAAGGTAGGTCAGCAACTTACTGTTCAGTACCCTTTCCATAACCTTGCATAGAATGGAGGTAATGGCGATCGGACGGTAATGGGCAGGGTCTGCACGGTCGCCCTTTTTGGGCACTGGTTGCACATTTGCGAGCTTCCAGGATTTTTGGTACCGTCCTTTTTTTAAGAGAAAGGTGGAACAAACGTGTCAACACAGGAGACAGTTCAGGCGCACACTGCCTCAACACTCTCGCTGGAATGCCGTCAGGCCCGCTGGCCTCATTCACGTCTAGACTGCACAATACTTTTCGGACCTCTTTAATGTGAACTGCGATATAAAAGTAAAGTTTCAAAAACTTACACATAATTACGAAATAAAATTGAATTTTTTTGACATTTTACCACAGACAATGAATGAATATCACTCCTTGGTTGTTCTATGTTACGTTTAGACAAAGTGACATCTCCACTTAGTAAAAGGCAATGAAAACTTAGGATGCAAGAGCGAGCGAAGCGAGCTCGGGACTTGGGGGACCCCGATTCGGACAGGGTAAGTTAGAAGGGGATGGCGAAGTCTGAAAGACCCCGCGATCCCCTTCGTGGTTATTTTTTTTAAACCATCCAGAAATACGAGCCCCGCGTAAGCTACTCCTACGACTTACTAATGTTCCAATTACACATTAAACAAAATAAACCAAAATGTTGCCTACAGCGCCATCTAGCGGGACAATGGCCACGAACGACCGTATGTTCCGCCATAATAAAACATAGCAAAGTTATACCTTCAATGAAATCGGGTGATATAAAGATTTTTTAAGCTGTATCTCAGGATTTCTTTAAATGTTCATTTACCTGCAGGTGAAAGAATTTCTACTATGTATAAACTATTTTGACTTTGATATTTTATTTCTATTTATATAGCCTCAGGCGCGTTTGTACAAAGTTGTTAATAGGTATTGAAAAACATCTGAACATTCGGGGTAAAATCACCTTGAAGGGGGTAACCCTAAAGTTTCAAGTACCTTGATTTTCTGTCCCTTACAGCGACACGCTGAGCAGTACCTAGTCCATAGTTTTTTCTGTCTACGCAAAAAAGTCACACCGGCCAAGAAAAAAAAAAAAGTGCGCGCGACTGATGGCGAGCTTAATGTTGCCTCGAACCTGTATCTTTGGATCAGATGTTCATCAAGATTTCTAGCTCATGGCAACGTGGTTTTAAAACCACAGAATTATAAGACCTGAATCTTAAACCATATTGAACTGACATAAACGACAAGACGGCGGCATATTACTATACTACATAAAAGATAGCTTGATCTCTGCGACATATGTCAAACTTACATTCCTAGGGTTGTCAGGAGATAAAAAATTGTCGATAAAAATTATCGACGTTTCTTACTATTATCGATACTAATGTAACATATATATTTTTTAAATTAAATTTAATTACAAACGTTAATAAATTAAACGAATATTTTAATATAAAATACATTTATTCTCTTAAAGGAATACACCCCAAATCCATATCTGAATCAGTTTCTGAATCGCTAGCAGGATACTAATGAAACTTCACATACATTTGAAGGCAGTCACAAGCTACAAAATAACGTTTAAAATAAATCTTTAGAGCTCTTATTCAAGGTGTTAGGACCTATTGAAGTGTTTTTATATTTAATTAAATAACCTTTGAATGGTGCATTATTTTTTATTGCACAACTAATTAAAACTAATTCTGATGAAGTCATGTACAAAACATGGTAAAAATCCACTTTGTTTCAGAGATCCAGCAAAACCACAAACGTTACTCCAGCAGGATCTTGGATAACTTCGCAGCCGAAAAAAGAACAAATACAAAATAAGTTGCAACATTTACTTCGTCTAGACAACTAATTATATTACGTTACCCCAGCAGGAATTGTTTTTGTGAAATAACTAAAAAACTATAAGTGCAAAAAAAACTAATAAGTGCAACAAAAAATGTGCGCAACAATTACAGAAGCTGGGCAACTAATTATCTATAATTAAAAGAAGATATGGTAATTAGTAATAAATAATATATTAATAAAGAAATAATAGAACAAAAATAATAATAAAATAAAAAATATTAATAAGTAAATTAAATAATATAGCAATAATTATTATTCATGATCTCCTAAAACAGAGCTTCCTCTCTCCTACCCTTTTGCTGTGCCCTACAGGGTCCATAATGATCTCAATTATATATTATGGTTACCACCTAAGTACACATTATGGTAAAGCAATAAAGATATTGAGTATTGAGTATAAAATTTAAATGACTATTTTCGACATTATTTTGCTGGGGTAACGCACACGCCATACTAAAACTTTTGAAAATAATTCGTGGTCAGCTATCGTTGGCCAAACTCTATCTAATACTCATAAAATCTAAAAGGGGGAAGCGCTAAGGTAGCCCGCGAAATTCAAATTTTCTTATGATTTTTGCAATTTGCAGCTCAGTGTCTGGGTGTATGTTGATTAAAGTATAATTCGCGACCGTAACAAATACGTATTTACAGAATTATAATTATTAGAATCAGTAATATTATCTACTTAAGGTAGTATAATCCTGAAATATTAAGATTTCATGAAATAGTCATTCAATAGAATTACTTGGTCTTAGAGAGTTGTATTGATGACTTTAATTATTATAATTCCATAAATACATATTTGTTACGGTCGCGAATCATATTTTAATTACATAAAACGTAATGCTGACCTGCAAATTGCATAAAACGTAAGAAAATTTGAATTTCGCGGGCAACCCTGGCGCTTTCACCATAATGCATTTTTGAAGTTGAGTTAGCGTATTTTACGGGAAGCAGTTGACAACACTGAGTTCGTGGCTAAGTAATAACAGCCGCACGGGTCGATCCATCAGGTTAAGCTACGCTTGCCGGGGTTCTCTGTGGATGGGTGACCATCTTTACATACCGAGACTCCTCCGTGCCTCGGAAAGCACGTTAAGCCGTTCGTTGGTCCCGGCTGTCATTCGTAAATCTTTGACAGTCGTTACGGGTCGTCACTCGTCAGAAGCCCGAGAGTTTGACCACCATTCTTACTAAGGTGTATCGTACTACCTAGTTACTGGGTTGTGGAGGTCAGATAGGCAGTCGCTCCATGTAAAATACTGGTATTCAGCTGCATCCGGTTAGACTGGAAGCCGACCCCAACATAGTTGGGAAAAGGCTAGGCAGATTGATTGAGTTGACAACACTGAGAGTGTTCTGTGACTGTCAAGTGTCAATGTCAACTGTTATTCTAAAGTGAGTAAGTGCTACCTTTGTGGCAAAGTGTATTTCTAGATAATTATTTTGGTTTTTCAAATAATTTCTTGCTATTTGAATTGCCTGCAAGACTTGGGTTATCAGATTCAGATCCAATTTAATGCTTCATTGAAGCCAAATATTTAAATATGCGCGGTATTATATCATCGAATTTTCTTAGAAAAACATTAAGTATTTGTACCCAGTGTATGAAAAATAATATAAACAGTAGTAGTACATATTCCACAAAGGTACGTTTGATAGTTGATAGCAAACGGAAAAGTGGCGGAGAAGATATAAGAACATTTTGGACATTAGACAGGGAGTGATGAAGCTGAGACGGGTGCTAGTAGTGGTGAGGAGTGGCCGCGGCGCGTGGTGTCGGGACTGCAGCCTACCGGTGTGCTGCACATCGGCAACTACTTCGGCGCGGTGCGGCGCTGCGTGCGCCTGCAGGAGCAGGGCGAGGATCTCATGATATTCATAGCTGACTTGCACTCGCTCACCACACACCAGGTTATCACCTTGTTTATGTATAATGGACTTGTATTAGTAGATGTGGCAGTCAGAACAGTAGATAAGTCATCTGCTAATAATTGGTATATTTTAGGGAAATAGGCAAATACATTTAAGAGAAGTTTAACAAATTTTAAACAGGTGAATAAAATTATAACCTCTAAAGTCTAGATCATGAGTTCCCAACCAGTCGGGCGCGCCCCATTGGGAGGGTTGCGTTGAGTGACGCAAGGGGCGGGCACGGCAGCTCTAAAAAAAACTGATAACTTATTACATAATGTTCTTAGTATTACAAAAACTTAGGCTACATTCCAAAACCCAAATGTTTCGTGATACTTAGGTGCTGCAGAATTCCTCTTGTTTAGTACTGTAACAAGGACCCTTTATAAAGCCTACTTCTCATTAATGGCTCAATTACAAGATTTGAAAACAAAAATATTTTGGCTATACATTCATGTACCTACAACATATCCTTAAGGCGAAGGCGCCAGGGTGGCGCCAAATTCAAATTTCCTTACGTTTTTTGCAATTTGCAGGTCAGTATTACATTGTAAGTTGATTAAAATATGATTCACAACCGTAACAAATATGTATTTACAGACTTATAGTCACTAAAGTCCTAGTTTTTGTTTTCCTATTGTTCGTCTTCCGGGGGCTGATGTGCGGTAGTTGCTATTGTTTGACTGTTCCGGGTCGTGAGTTTGATCGAGGACGGTTCATGTATTGTTTGACTGTTCCGGGTCGTGAGTTTGACTGTTCCGGGTCGTGAGTTTGATCGAGGACGGTTCATGTATTGTTTGACTGTTCCGGGTCGTGAGTTTGATCGAGGACGGTTCATGTATTGTTTGACTGTTCCGGGTCGTGAGTTTGACTGTTCCGGGTCGTGAGTTTGACTGTTCCGGGTCGTGAGTTTGACTGTTCCGGGTCGTGAGTTGGATCGAGGACGGTTCATGTATTGTTTGACTGTTCCGGGTCGTGAGTTTGACTGTTCCAGGTTGTGGGGATGTAGTGTTATTGAAACAACTGTTCTCAAGCGATTACCTTTAATTACTGACTGCAAGAGTATAAATGTGTTAATATATTAATAGAAGATACATTCATATGGATAGGGTCATAGACCTTATACTATAGGTAGTACTACTACACCTCACCTCAGGGGTGATAGAAAAAAAAAAAATATATAGTTTACAATTTTTTTTTTTTTTTTTTTTTTTTTTTTTTTTTTTTTTTTTTTTTTTTTTTTTTTTTTACGTAAATATAACTTAATATCATTTCTTATGTTACCAAAGGTTTGGTTCTATTTTTATGGATTAAATAGGGTTTATTAAATTTTAATATTTCTACATTAACACCGAAATAACCGAGCGATTACCTTTAATTACTGACTGCAAGAGTATAAATGTGTTAATATATTAATAGAAGATACATTCATATGGATAGGGTCATAGACCTTATACTATAGGTAGTACTACTACACCTCAGGGTCGTGAGTTTGACTGTCCCGGGTCGTGAGTTGGATCGAGGACGGTTCATGTATTGTTTGACTGTTCCGGGTCGTGAGTTTGACTGTTCCGGGTCGTGAGTTTGACTGTTCCGGGTCTGAGTTGGATCGAGGACGGTTCATGTATTCATAAGCATTTGTTTTATTCACTTTACTTGGGGCCCTTATTCCTGCCCCCTCTTCGTCTTCACTAGCTGGGTGAGTTTTTTGATGGTGAATGCTTCCTTTTGCCCTTGCTCTTATCTTGGCTAGATCTCCCTTTAATAATGAGTTTGCCGTAGTGGATGAAAGCTAAATTCACCATTTCGGTATCTTCTAATTGTTTGATTATTAGTTCAATCTCTAAAATGCCTTTGGGAAAATCTTCAGTTGCATAGGCGTTGGTAGGGATGTTTTTGTTGTTTCTCAGAATTTCCCTTTTTCTCCATGCAAGTGTGAATTTTACGAGAGTGGGCCTCTTTTCCCCTCGGATTTTTTTCCAAGCTTTTATGTGTCACTTATTTCCCATTTGTCAAAGTTTTCTAGTCCACCTACTTTTCTTGCATTGTTTAAAGTCTCTAACACTATATCCATGAGCTTGGTGTTACTATTCTCGCCTCGTCTAACTCCCTGAAGCAGAATGTTATTCTTCCTCGCCTCCTCAAGACCATAGACCTTGTTCTGCAATGTCTTTACTTCGTTATTTAGCTTTTGGTGTTCCTGCACTAAGGGTTTTAATTTTTCATCCATGGTGACAGCTATGGATTTGCTAAAGTTTTCAGCCAGGTTCATTGGAAGCTGTAGAGAGCAGTCGGGTCGGGATAAGTGGATGCATCTGTTGCACATCACATGTTTGACTTTTGGCATCACAAATTGCGCTTTTGGCATCGGCCATCGTTTTGCAGTGTTTCTTTGATGTGTTATGTCGCGAAGTAAAACTCTGTGGTGCTACGTGTAGTGTCTGCAAAGTTGGGGTAGACCCAACTTGCGTGCGCTTCTGTTCCTTAAGAGGGACTACAGCCTGCCAAAGGATCCTGATACCCCGAGCAAGCTGACCTGGTGATATCCTTTTTTTCTATTAGGCTATACATTGTTATTACACCATGGCCATCCTTAGGCCTTGATAGGTCTTGGTTGACAACGTTGTCAACGAGAAGTTGAAGATGTCTTCGCTCGCCAAGACTGGTGAACTTTCGAAGCTCAAATCACGTGATCGTTCGACATTCACTCTGATCTATTGTTATAGGCTGGTGTGTTTATATCAAATACTTGTAATAAGGCAGGATAAACAAAGATTCTTGAATATTCTAACAAAAAGAACGTTTTCGATTTAGATTTCGTACAGAAGTGTTTTTTTCCAGAATGCTTATTGTCTTGAATAGCCTTCTAACCTATTATTACATGTAGGTACATTAATTGTAGCATTAAGCTAAAATTTCCAGGAAATAGGTTAAACATTTGGTTTGATTGCTTGGCTATGCAGGACAATCGAGATTATTGCGCCGGGCGCCCGAAACAAAGAAAAAAAATTTGTTTGCCACTAAAGGAGATGTTTCAAAATGTATGGAGTCCCGGCCATGTATTGGTACACCCTACTAAAAAATGGGGAAACACAATTAAAACAGTTTCCAATCATCCAATTACTTTTAATTGGCTTTCTTTAGTAGTAAAGTACAAGAATGTACAATTGAAATTGCAACACACAACAAAAACCCATCATGGCGGTAAGTTGTCATGTTGATTGATTATTGACATTTGACATGTTTACTTCTGTCATATTACATTGTCAAAGAGAATCATAACATTGTCGTACTTTTAGTCTTTTGCAATATTATTTTAGATCTAATTGTAAAGTCGAAAATCTATTAAAGAAATCTGACAGATTGTAGTAGCTTGATGTACTGGCGTCTGTACATAAAGTATAGTCCAGTTAAGCAGACGACAACCTCATAGGTTGACCTGCGATATGCCAAGATTTTTACTTATAGCATAAACGTACAGAATACAAACATTCAATAGTCGAAATATTAATTCAGACAAAAACAATGTATCGATAAACGTAAGCCAGGTTGTTAAAAATAACTCGAGAGAACAGAACATCAGAACACGATCGACAACGAAAGCGACTGAAGTGACAGTAGACAGTTCACGATCTATGATCAATGGTCGATCTATGGTTTACTGTCATTGGTTTTTAACCACAGAGTACCTAAATTGGCGAGACGCCATATTGAAAGTCGATAAAATAATTGATAAATATCAAATTATTACAAGAGAAATATGCATTTATGCAATTTATCAGTATTTTTCCCGAATTCCACGGATTTATCTCGATTTTTCGAGGTATTGTACATATTCTGGGCCCATTTTGAAACATCTCCTTTCATTTGCGACGCAACAAAAACTTTGCCCCGAATTGTAAAGCTTCATAATGGGATACATTTCTACTGACAGCAGCGGAAACGGCTCATAAATCTCACCCCCGTCGAAGCCAATGCCTTTGTCTTTAAGCACAATGGTGCACATGTTGGCCGGCCGCCACTCACAACCCGATTTGTGAATCTTATCAACAAAACTCTTCAATCGCTTCATTGGTACCTATGAGAAGGGTCGGAAGTTGTTGTTTTGGATCGTTAACCCACCAAATAAATAATTTAATGGGGCTGACCTTCGACCACTTATCGGTGAGTCGCGATCTTACAAATGTGTCAATGGATAGAGACGTTGACAGAATATACTTAGCACTTTTTAATAATATTCAGGACTTTCTTCCTAACAACAATTTATCTTAGGAACAATATAACCGCGCAGTTTAACGAGACGTTCTGGGGAGGAGAAGACATCCTAATCGCCGCGTCTGATTTCTACCTTGTAAACGTTCACATGAAAAACGAGAACTCAATGGTATTATTCACCTACCGGCGAGGCGGTGCCCGGCAACATACACATCTTCTACAATGGACAGCACTATGATAGCTGGGTTATGATGAAGTCCTTACATATAGTTTCGGCTATACACGCGTATTTTTACTATTGAAATCTTGTTAGTAGTTTACTGCATAATAACGTTCCAGTTGGAAATGGCGCGCGAATTTTTGCAAAATGCGCAAACGTGGAGGGGGGGTGGTTTGTTTGTTTAGGTTTATTGTGCTACTCAGAACATGCCAAGTGCGGACACGTGGGCAAGAATAGCTTATATAGTCTAGTTTAGTTATGAAGTAGGTATTGTTGACAACTACAAAATGTTTCGTAAAAGCTTAGGTGTAGCAAATATTTTACTCGAATTCAACCCATGTTCTCGGGTTTAGCTTTTTTAAAGTACTTGGGACTAGTTGCTGTAATTCACGTTTCGGATAAGTTGATTCTGTATGGTTTCAGATATACACGCATTTTTACTATTGTAATCTTGTTTGTAGTTTGCTAGATAATAACATTCATTAGCGGTCATTTCACAGGATGGTTTCTGTGTCCCCCGGACGCTTGACCGGATAAGAGCCGGGCAAGTACAGCTCATAAAAACCGGTTTCAAAAGAACAGCCCCAACTACCTAGCCCGTTAACACCGTGTGAACAATTAGCGTCACTACTGGGTACACCGATAAACTCAAACAAACTCAAACTCAAAGCATTTATTTCGGATGAACCGATTGCAGGCACTTGAATTGTCGGGGAGTCGGTCAGTTGGTCGGAAGGTTGAGGCTGGTGGCCCATTCCAAGGCGTGGATCTCTGTGGAGAGGAGCGGGCGGGTTCAAAAGTTAAAATAAGCCGTGGCAGCTAGGAGATGACCAGTCCCTACTGACGGCGCCCGTTCACGAACATGACGATATCAGGTGAAGTTCTGCATACAACTGTTTATACAATACTTAGAAATCCGCCTTCTGCTGCAATTGTCCAGACTTGAGTGTTGCAACTTGGAACGTCCGCGGGACCTCAAAACCAGCTAAAAAAAAAAAAAAAACATTGACGCTGAACTTTCTGCTAGGAGCATCCACATAGCCTGCCTACAGGAAACAGGTATGAACGTAGGAATGAACTCAAATCATTACAAATGGCATCTATCTGCAACCGCAAGTAAAGCACGACGGGGACTCTTAATCAGAAAAGATGCCCAAATTGAAACAAACAACAAGAAAAAGGATCCCGATGCGATGTCAATTACTCAGAGTCGGTATGGGAAGTGACAATCCTGTCCCTCTTTATATAATCAACTCTCACATCAACAGTTGTACCGATCAAGCAGCCAGATCTTTCACAGGGGTATTAAACTTGGCTAGACAAAAACCAAGGAAATGTACGCTAGTTATCCTAGGCGAATCGAGCTTTACAAAGCGATGCCCCAAATATTACAGGAACCTGTCACCAAACATATGAACAAAGCCTGGACACAGAACGAAGCACCCGACATATGGTAAGACAGTGCAGGTACTAATTCCCAAAAATAATAACCTAAAGATACGAACGACTATCGCCGCATATCGATTTGCAATACAGGATTTAGAATTTACGCTTCTTACTTATAAAAAATAAAAAATAAATAGACGAAATAAATAATAAAGCAGGAAAAGCACAATTAAAAAACGTTGTCAACAAGCCACTAGAAACGCAAAGTCACTAGTACTATTCATAATAAACTCAAAGGTGGACTGGAAATTAGCCAGACTTATGTACCGAATGGTGATGGTGCTTTGTATGATACACGGTTTGAAAGTATCGGCACTCACTAAAGCTAACCGGTCAAGACTGAGAAAATATGAGAAGAGTTACCATGAGAGACTTGATTAACCCAATTAACCCAATTATTAATTGAGACTTGATTGACGCTAGAAATAAACCAATACAAAAGAAAATGCATGAAATCTTACGACGGAAAACCGTAACTAAAAGCATCAAGAACCACAGGCTGTGCTATCTCGTACATGTTCCCAGGCGCCGCGAACCGCACAGTAATGCAGTACAAGGCCAAATCCAAAAAAGTCGGCCGACCTATTTACACATGGAATGACAACCTAAAACAGGACATGACTTACTTCAATAAGGACGTCAATTTTTGGATGGACACGGCTGATGAACGAGACAAGATTAAGAAGGCTGTTAGCGAGATCTACAAGAAACCTGAAACGGATAGCAGCGAGACCTCAGACGAAGACTTTGGAAACAGCAACACGTAATACAGCATAGCAGTAACTCCGCCAAAAGACTCACCGGTGAAGCCGGACCACCAGTGAAACGACTTGGCGGCGACGTCGTTAAAAGATGCCCATCCATAGATAAATATTACCCATCTCTCCAATATTCCAATGTTTGCTCTAGGGTGCATACTCGGTAGACTCTAATAATCCTTTCATATCCTAAGGGCACGTCTTCCCTACCATTACCGCGCCCCCCGGTCTACTCCTTGATATGCAATGGCCTATGTAGCCCCATGAAACATGAAGCTACAGGGGCTAGTGTGAATCTTTGGGTTCATTCGAGTAATCGAGCCTGGTTAAACCACGCTGGGATCGGTGCATTTCATTCATTCATTCATTCATTCATGGTGACAGCTATGGATTTGCTAAAGTTTTCAGCCATGAAAAACTAGAACAACCAAAAACAGAAAACAGATTCCCCCAAGCCGGCTGGTCCCCGTGGGGGAAAATGACCTAAACCCTCCAGTAAAAAACAGAGAAATAACTCAAAAACCACTGCACATTGGAACATTTAATGTAAGATCTTTAGCATCTACAGGATGATTCATAGAACTTTTTTTTTTTTTTTGTGGATGGGAAATCATCAAATGACTTCTCCCGCTCTGGGCGGAGCGGGAGGGCGTGTCAGACTTTTACTGACTAAAACCCACCCGTGTTCCTTCTGTTGCCTGTGCCGGGGCCACGGTAACTCTTTCGAACATCCCGCAACCCTAGCTGGCATCGGCCCTAGCGGACCCCGTCAATAGTGCTGACATCTCTTTGAGGCGCGCGTGGAACACGACGCGCCGTCGACTCGGGCCTGGTCCTTACCGGACGGCGAGCTACCCATTGCTCGCCGTCCGCAAGCCCGCGCCTACGGTGGCCGGGAATCGGCTGCCAATTCCCGACGCCCAGGGCGTCTCCTGCGGCGACTAGGGGCGTGAGGGTGCAAAGCTTGCCTCTCCCTCACGCGTTCCGCCTCCTCCTTCACGAGCATTACTGCTTCGCAGAAGGAGGTAATGGCTTCCCATGCACTCTCGCTCCGTACCATGGCCTGGACCAGGGCCGGACGCGAGAGATCGCCGCCGCCGATCGCTTCCGCGAGGACACGGCGGTGCTCCGCCCAAGCCGGGCAGACCTCCACCGTATGCTCCACCGTGTCCTCCGGGCGATCCACACAGTGGTGACACCCGGGCGTTTCCTCCCGCCTTATCCGGAACAGGTACCTCCCGAAGCACCCGTGTCCGGTGAGGACCTGCGTCAGGCGGAAGGTGAGGACGCCGTGGCGCCTCTCCAGCCACTCCTCAAAGAGGGGACTTATCGTCGCAATTGTGGCGTGCCCAGCGCTGGGTTGCGACAATCGCACTCTCCATGCCGCCATGAGATCCTGCCGGAGCTCTGTCCGCCGTGCCACGATTTCTCGCGGCAACAGAGTTACGCCCCGGCGTCCTGCCTCCTCGCGCCACTCCCACATGTGCGCGAGGACTTTTGCCTCCAGATCCCATGGCGGTAATCCGGCAAGGAGGTTCGCCGCCTCCCCGGAGACCGTGCGGTATCCCCAGGCTAACCGGATGGCCATGACCCTCTGGGACGCGTTCAATCGACGTACCGGTCGTCGCCTCACGGAACGCGCCCACACCGGAGCTCCGTAAAGGGCCATGGACCGCACGACTCCCGCGTAGAGCCTCCGGCAGGAGGCGATGATTCATAGAACTTATGTTTTCACTACAAAAAATAAAAATTGATATACTAGGCTTAGCCGAAGTTAGGCGAATGGGTTGTAGTATTGAAGAGCATGAATATTTTATATTTTGCTATAAAGGAGAAACGCTTGGCGTACATGGAATAGGTTTTTTGATAAAAAAAGAATACAAAGATAACATATTAAATTTCTCAGGCTTGTCAGAAAGAGTTGCGCTGCTCCAACTGGAATTCAATAAAAAAGATGATTTCAACAATTCAAGTGTGCAATGCACCAACCGAAAAAGCCCCTAAAGAAGAAATAATAAATTCTACGATAGCTCACAAGAAGCGCAAACTCAGGCTGGAGAGAACATACTGCTCATTGGAGATTTGAATGCCAAAGTGGGCCTAGCTAAAACAAAAGGAGATACGATTCTAGGGAAATTTGGTTATGGAAAAAGGAACGAATGAGGAGTAAAGCTTATAGAATTCGCTCTCGGACATAAACTATCGGTTATGAATACACATTTTAAATTGAGACATAATCTCAAATGGAGATGGACTTCACCTAATGGAAAAACAAAGAATGAAGTAGACTACATCCTGTCAAATCAGCCCAGGAAAATATAAAAGATAGAAATATTACACAGTTTGGAGTTCAGCTCTGATCACAGACTGGTAAGAGCTACTTATTTCCTACAAAATAATAAAAAATGCAGGAAGTCATTCAATTCATCTTTAAATACATTCAAAACAGAAAAAGAAAAGCATTATACACTAGAAGTTTAGAAAACAACATAAAAGAATTGGAAACTTTAGACGACGACAAGGATGTCCAGACCTGATACAATAAAATAGAATAAATCATTAAAAAGAGTATGTCAACGAAACAAAAAGAAGAAAAACAAACTAATACACATGTCGGCGTTGCATTTTAGACAGCAATGCGTCGGCGTCGTTACCCCACCTCCAGTGCTAGCGAAACGGTCCGCACAGCGGCTAAATGGCATTCTGACTCCAGGCGTCGCCCGGTGCACAGGTTGTATAACTCTTGATTATTATTGCTACTGTGCCTCTCTACACATTGTTACTCTTTTATCTGAACTAAGGTGTTACTGGGCGCCATGCTCATAATTGTAAGGTATTGAAGTAATTATCTCATAAGACGCTTTTCATATAAAGCTGCTAATTAAGTGTAGTTTCTTATAAAATTAATTAATTAACTAAGATAAAATAAATTATATCTTCTTACCGTTAAAGAACCTATTTTATTTTTACAATAAGTCTGATCTTGTGCCTTCACACACAAAATCCTCACAAAGCCTGCAATAGAACTAATTACAAGACGCTCAGAACTTTTGAAAACAAAACAAAAAACTAAGGAAATGAAGGAAGAGCTAAGTACCTTATTCAAAAGAACTATTAAGGCCATCAAACAAGACTATGCAGACTACAGAAAACAGATAATAGAAACAAACCTAAAACAATATGGGAGCACAAAAAGAGCTTATAAACAACTACGTACACATCAAAACTGGATACAAAATTTAAAAACAAGATCCACAGGAGCAAACACTAGGAAAGATATTATAGATTGTGCCACAGAGTTTAACAGAGAGCTATTTAAATATAATGCTAGAACTTGTAATTTCAATTTAATTCAACTTTATTGTGGATCATAGGAAAGTGTACATAATACAGCTGGTGTTAATGACTTCAGTGAACAGCTGTCCTACCCTCAGGGCGTACAATAAAATGCAGTTATATTGAGTTTACATACATGTCGACAATAATATAACAATACATTACAAATTATTAGACCAATCAATATTTGCTGTAGTAACAAATTCTAATAATAATTTTGAAAAATACACAAACAGTTCTTAAATGAGAGAGTTCATAATGCTTTTCAGAGTTGTTCATCATGAGCCGCATCATGTACTACATCAAGCTACTACAATCTGTCAAGTTTCTTTAATAGATTTTCGATTTCATTGCTAAAGCATTAGGTTCAAGGTTTTATTTTATTTTATTCAAAAGGAACAACAAACAGCTACAATACAAAACATAGAAACAATAAATATACAAAAAAATATAGATAATATTGCAGCCCACAACGCTGATCACAGATTAGCTACGGGATACAAAACAGTGAAAATAATCGCTAGGGTTACAAACAAATATAAATAAATATATAATGTTTTTTTTTTTTGTGTAACTGACGTGTTGAAAATGTTTAGTATGTCTATATCATTTTTAAGAAAAGGCCCAAAACAAAAAATAAAAGTGTTCAAGAAAGCTTCTTAAGTATAAGACTTGAAGTTATAGGGAGTAGGTACATGCAAAAATGTCTATATGTTCAAAAGTCCCATTGTAGGAATCGACCATTCTGCGAACAGGCGAACGCAAGCCAGAGTTGGACTTACAAGTACCCACGGAAAATAATCTGCCAGCGCGCACCTGTCGCTTGTGGACTGTCCTAGGAACCGCATAGCACAACATGTTGGACAATTCAATACAATCAAATTTATTTCTAACAATATTAAATAAATTCATGGCTTCTAAGAACTTACGTCTATTTTCAAGTGTTGCGAGCTTATACTTTGCAAGCAAATCATGGTATGGCAAATAATGTCCATAGCATCTATAATGCATGGTACGCAGGAATTTGTATTGAACACGCTCAATCATTTCAACGTACTTTTTGTAGTATGGATTCCAGACGGACACGGCATATTCCAGTTGAGAGCGAACTAGAGACTTATACAAGCAAATATAAGAAGAAGGCTTTTTAAAATCGAGAGTTGTTCGCATTACAAATCCGTATAGTTGATACGCTTTATTAACTATATTTCCTATGTGTAGGTCCAAGCTAAGCTTAGAATAGAATAGCATTTATTTGCAAATATGGGTAATACATAAGTAGGTAGTAGTAGATATACATCAGAGTTCTGCCATAGATATTTCACCATTCGGCATGCAAACATTTTCATTATGTAAAATTGTTAAAATTAAAATTGTCATTAAAACATAAAATAGAATCAAGGATAACACCGAGATCACGAATGTAGTCCGCTTTAAGTGGGGGGGGGGGGCATTGCACAACGTATGCATAGTAAAAAGAGAGGAAGTACGTTATCTTCATACAAACGCACCGCGCGCGGCTTGTATGTGTGCGCCAAAGTATCTATGCGTCGCCGCACGCACACTTGAACAAATCTCGGCCCGTTTCGCAGCGCGCCAGTCGGGGCTAACATCGCACGAGGTTCGCGCGTCACGGCTTTTCGGCACCGCTAAATGAATGAAAAATGTGTGATAATCGCAGGAGAACGTATTGCTGTGTGTTTGGGTGTCTTAATAATTCATCGATTCCAGAATTGTCTCTGTTCAAATTACCTATTGAAAGAAGAAAAGAAGGAAAGAAGTCACTTTTTCTAGCATATCATTTTTACTTGATGATGAGATACCTACTTACTTATTTTTTGTTGTATTAGTTTTCTATCAGACAGAGGAAGTAGGTAGGCCTACATTCCCACTAGAATGTACTAGGTACTTTTGATCTGTCAATTGATTTGCCGCTATTGCTTTGTTTATGTTTAGTCATGTCGATTTATCAGTACCTATTGTAGGTATAGTAACTAAGTACCTACTTACAGTTATAAAATCGTACTTAAAAAATAAGTAATTGACTAATTGTGAATCAGATAAATAGAGCAAAGTTCGAATCACCTACCGTTTACTCGTGCTCATCACCGCCCGCGCCGCCCGTCTGCTGGCCCGTCGCTCTTTCTTTCATCGTGAAAGGTTTCATCATCGTTTAGGTACCCAGACAATACAAGTAAAAAATACAACTTCCCGACCCTTGCCAATTTATTGGCACTGAATTAAAATTTAACTAAAAGTGACAACCCTGAGACAGTAGGCAATTATATCGCGGATTGTGCCGGAGATAACCTACTTCCTCTCTTTATACTATGACGTATGTGCGTAGTTTGTTATATTTTTATTTTTTGTAAAATTTAAGTAGTTACATTTGGATAAACTTAGTTGCAACTTATTTTCCTGGCAATAACAGGATAGCCGGTCCGAATCTTGTTGCAGCAGAAGGCAATCATTTGTTTGTCGTATGGCTCTGTATACCTTGAGGTCGTCGGCATATAGCAGAAACTCGGTATTGCGAAAGCATTGGCTGATGTCATTAATGTATAAAATAAACAAAAGGGGACCAAGTATAGAGCCTTGAGGCACGCTATATATGCTGGCGTCCATAAAGACGCCAGCAGGTCAAGCTACCCGAAACTGTCAAATTTTCCCAATCAACCTTGAACCTAATGCTTTACCGATAAAGTTGAAAATCTATTAAAGAAATTTGACAGATTGTAGTAGCTTGATGTGCTGCCGTCCATACCAATACAAAATGTATCATGAGTTCATGACCAAGGCAGATTGTATTCTAACAGTGATTTGTCGGCAAAGAAGTCTTTCATAGAGTAATAGCATTTTCATGGAGTTTCTTTTTAAATGATTTTATTTCAGTAATTGCTCTTATAGGCCTTGGAATGTTATTGAATATACGCGGAGCCGAGCAGAAAATACTTTTGTGCATAAAATGCGTCTTACTAGGAATTATGTCTAACTTGTCTTGATGCCGTATACGCGTTCGATATTTAAATAGGTCAATATTATTTTTAACAAAGACTGCGATCTCAAAAATATATAGACACGGTAACGGTAATATGTTCATCTTTTAAAAAATGGTTCACAGGATTCAGTTTTTTGTACGTTAAAAATTGCCCTGACACATCGTTTCTGTGCAATGAACGCGCGTTCCTCACCAACACTATTGCCCCAAAGTATCAGGCCGTATCTAAGGTTAGGGCTGACGTGTCCATGGTATGCCGTTATTAGTGTTGGTAGATTTGCAATTTTCCTTAGTCTGTAAAGGGCATATGAGAACTTACTTAACTTTTTACATACATGGTCAACTTGTTTTTTCCAATTTATTTTGTCATCAACGTGTAACCCTAGAAATGTTGTAGACTCTGTTTCTTCGATGTGTTTATCTTGATACTTGATATTTAAAGAACCCGTACGTCGAGTTCGTATTTTAAAATTCATCACTTGTACAAGTAAAGACGAATATTTCAGAAACTAGCTTTTGCCCGCGGCTTCGCCCGCGTGTATGTCGGAATATATGAAATTAGTACCTACCCTACGTGTTAATCCAGGTTCTAAAACATCTGTATGCTAAATTTCCTCTAAATTCAATCAACCGTTTTTGCGCCAATCCGGAACATACATCGCGACAACCAACAAACGGATAAAAATTCTAAAAACTATAGTGTGCGCAACAAACTCGTTCAATCACTTCTTTTCAAATATGCAATGCACAGTTCTGACTTCGTTACTATTTTCAACCGACTTCAAAAAAAGGAGGAGGTTATCAATTCGGTTGTATGGTTTTTTTAATGTTTGTTACCGTTACTCCGTCATTTATAAACTGATTTGGAAAATTATTTTTTTATTTGAAAGAATTGGACTTCCAGATTGGTCCCATTTTTATCCAAATCCAGTTCTGATGATAGGATCCATGAGGAATTGAGGGAACTCCTCAAATATTATTGGCAAACACAGTGATTTTGGTATTTTCGTCAACAAATCAAGCATTTGCATTCAGAAAGTATGATTTGGTGAAGTGGAACTGACGACGAAGACCATAGATGGCCACAGGAACTCATCAATGATAAGTATTTCACGGGTGGTGATAAGATACCTCGATTAAGATAGTTAAACGACTATGACGAAGCGGTTCCCTGATTACTCGAAGACGGCTGGACCGATTTGGAAAATTCTTTTTTTGTTTGAAAGGGTATAACTGCCAGGTGGTCCCATTGTCAGCAGGTCAGGATCTGATGATGGGATCCTGGAGAAATCGAGGGAACTCTTCAATATAGGCACACCTATAGCGATTTTGGTATTTTTTATAGTAATTTGTGCATTAATTGCTCTCGGGAAGCAACATTTGGTGAAGTGGAACTGATGACGAAGACCACAGATGGTAAGATGGCCACTGGAACAACTCAATAATAAGTAGTTCACGGGTTGCGATTCCATTACTTTAAAATTATTGCTAATCAATAGAAGCTCGTCACAATGCATAATTATGGTGAAGTGGAGCTGATGGTGAAGTACCAGGAGAACTCCTCAACAATTAACGTCCCTGCATCGGGAAGCAATGTTTTGTAAAAGTTGATGAGCAGTAGTCATTAGGCTATTATAACTCAGATAAATTACAAACAGACCCCCTAAAAAGTGAAAAATGAAAACAACCGACTTCCAAAACAAACACTACAAAGTGAAAAAATACTTTAATTTTGGAAGTCAGTGGCAAAAACCTAAAATACAAATCCAAAAACACTGACTTCCGAAAAAGTATTAGTACCGAGTTAATATGACAGCGCGTTAAAATTTTTCTTACGGTTCTTAGGGTCCTAGTGTTCCTTGCTGGTTTTAAAAAACTAAAAGTGACAATTTTTATTATTTCCTGAGGCAAATATTGCCAAGTTTCAAAAGTATTAACCAAAAAAATAAGATTTTTCATATAATTTGTATCCCCTCTTTTCACCCCATCAGGGGTAGATTTCGAAAAACCTGATACAGGTTATTCTTAAGTTTTAGTCTTAAGTATAAATACTGAGTTTTGAATTAATCGGACTGCGCGTTAAAATTCTTCCATACAAACTTGGACACCCCCCAACCCCACTCTTGGGGGTAGTTTAGAAAAACAAAAAATTACAAAGTTCATAATTTACTTAGATAAGTAATCGTGCCAACTTTCAAGTTTATTAACTCAATGAATAAGATTTTTCATACAAACGAAATCCCCCCTTTTCACCCCCTTAAAGGTCGAATTTCCAAAAACCCCTTCTTAGTGCTCCCCTGCGTTATAAAAGGAAGTCGTTTGCAAAATTTCACGTTCCTAGTCCCAGTAGTTTCGGCTGTGCGTTGATATGTCAGTCAGTCAGTCAGTTTCTCCTTTTATATATATAGATTACAGCGACATTGAAGACGAGCCCGCAGAAGTGGATACGCTAGAAGTAGTAAGGCATATTAAAAATCTTAAACCAGAAAAAGCCCAGGGCGGTGGCCAGCCGGTATACTAAATGCGACTTTAAAAATTAGAATTGCTCTGTTAGCACGTCCACTATCATATTTATTCAATAAAGTTATAAACACGGGACAATGGAAGAAGTCAGACATAATTCTGCTTTACAAAAAAGGTGATCCTAAAGATATCTTTAGGATCACCTTTTTTCTAGGTTAATTGGACGATAGTTACCTATATAGGTAACTATCGTCCAATTAACCTTCTCCCTAGCACTTATAAACTTTTTACCTCACTATTACTAAGCAGAATCAGTGGCAAAATCGAAAATCTTCAACCTATAGAACAAGCGGGGTTCTGGCCAGGTTTTTCAACAATAGACCATATACATTAATGCAGCAAACAACAGAAAAATACAAGGAGTTCAACAGACCATTATATGTAGCATTCATCGATTACGCTAAAGCATTTGATACAATATCACACGATGCAATCTGGGAAGCACTGTACAAATGTCATGTTCACGAAAAGTACAAAAACATTTTGAAAAACATATACGACAACAGCACCAGTTGTGTGAAATTAGAAAAACGAGGACTGGAAATACCGATTCAGCGAGGAGTGAGGCAAGGAGATCCCCTGTGTCCCAAGATTTACATAGCAGTACTGCAAAACATCTTTGAGGTTTTGAATTGGGAAAACGAAGGAATCAAAGTGAGTAACCGGTACTTAAGCCATCTCAGATTTGCAGATGATATAGTCATCTTTGCTGAAAGCAGCAGAAGACTAGAAAAAATGATAAACCAACTAAGTCAACAAAGTGAAAAAGTAGGTCTTGTGATGAATAAAGATAAAACTAAACTTATGACAAACAGCTACACACATATAATAAAACTGGAAGGAAAACCACTTGAATTTGTAAACAAGTACATATATGTAGGAAAAGAAATATCATTTGAACACAGAAATGAAGAAGGAGAGGTTGAACGCCGTATAAATATGAGCTGGAAATAATACTGGTCACTAAAAGAGATTATGAAAGGTGACTATCCGCTCCACCTAAAGAAAACAGTGATGGATACATACATTTTAACGACTCTCACATATGGTTGCCAGACGAGGACTTACAACTCTAAAATAAAAACAAAACTGGTCAGTTGCCAGAAAGCTATGGAAAGAAGCCTTCTAAAAATAAGAAAAATACACAAAGTAAGAAGCGAACTTATACGAAAGAAGACAAAACTAATTGACGCTCTACACTACAGTCTAAAATTAAAATGGCAATGGGCTGGCCATGTAGCACGATACAGCGACAAGCGATGGACAGTAAAGGCGACGAAATGGAAAGGACCTAGTGGAAAAAGACGAAAAGGACGACCTATGAAACGATGGAGTGATGACATCATAACTACAGTAGGAAAGGAGTGGATCAAACAGCTAAAGACAGAGAAAACTGGATGAAACTGGCGGAGGCCTATACCCAAATAGGGGTTCCCATCCAAGAAAATACAACGTGTTCCTTTTGATATCCCATAACTCTAGGGTGTCATTGTACTCATCATTTTGAACAACTTTGCTATGGGACCAAACCCGAAATCGCGAAAAAAAATCAGATATTCCCTACATTGTAACGAGTTATGTGAACATAAATGACGTTCTATTATTGTAACAATAATTTATGTTTCAGGTAGGTACATTATTTATGCACGCACCTGCGATGCCGAAGGAGTCTTTTATGGGTTATTTCATAATATTTATTCATACCTATATTTGGTTGTATAGTTGCAGCATATTTTAAGTTGTTACTGGTTCTTTTGTTTTCTTATGTAACTATTTATGTATTGATCACTGAACCTGACCTGATTTCCGTACGTCTTTTTCGGGTAACCACTGAAAATCAGCGCTGTGCTGTGGGTCCCTCATAGCACAGCATCATGCTGAGTGGAAGCCTTCTTGTCACAGTCATGACGTGCAGCTTCCGACTATTTCTGTTTTGAGCTCGTGATTTTAATGTGGTTCTATTTTGTTTTATTTTTTCTGTTTATTCTTATCGTTTTGTATGCACGTGTTTCTGTGACAAATAAACCTATTTTTCTTTCTTTCTTTCTTCTTTCTTTCTTTCTTCTTTCAAATGTAGAGAACAGCAGGTTTTTTTTTCGCGATTTCAGGTTCGGTCCCATAGTAAAAGTTGTTCATAATGATGAGTACAATGACCTCCTAGAGTTATGGGATATCATAGTTTAATATTGTATATAGTACAAAATCATGTTCATATACAGGCTGTAAGGGACAAGATACCGCAAACTTCGCGAAAAGGTTACACCTAATGCCAGTAACAAAATTATGATAGTCATTAATCTCGGTAATGATCGGTTACAGAAATTGACATTTTCAAGCACGCAATGTATCGTGAACAATGCGATCTCAACGCTTCGCAATGAATGTAGGCGCGCGAGAGCGCGTAGTAGGTACGTAATTACCTACACGTCTTACACACACAGACACGAACGTGGACACGCGCGCGACGCGGGCCGCCTCGCTCCGTTTGTATGAATGTACCTACCTACAAGGTCGAACAAAAGTTAAAGACATCTTTGAACTTAGCTGCAAGTGCAGGTACAGTCAAGTCAGTAATTTAGGCTGAATTTTAAAACTAAAGTTCTGTGAATATTTTAAGAGCTTTAAGGTACCTACTACCTACCTTGTTTGCTAATTAGCATAAATGCAACAATAATGTTAGCGCCGTCTACTGCGAAGGGAATGTAAACAAATGTAACTATGTCTTTGTTTCTCCTAATGTAAACAAAAAACAACAGCTTTCAAAGTACTTTGTCATAAAATACATTTACGTTTACGACAAACGAACACTAAGTATTTAACGCACAACCAACAACAGTAAAAAAAAACTTAACGTAATTAATGTACTGATGAAAACAAAACATTTAATAACAGAAGACCTAGTATGTAACCTAGATTGTATTAAGTTTATGGCTAATTAGCCATAAACTTATTCCTAATACGATTCCGACAAGGGTTAGAAATAATAAAGAAGCTTGTAAGTAGCTACCTACATTGCGATCCAGTGATGTAGGTATAAATTAATGAACTTACCTCAAGCTCGCTCACCTCTAACCAAATAGGGTTCAAAGTGTCCGCCACCAACTCGCTCGCAAATCTGAGCACGGCGCAAAGTTTCGGCGTGGACACGTGGCAGAAAGGTGGGGTCCTGGATACACTCCTCACGCAGCGTCGTGAACACGTTCTCGATACGATTCCTCATATCTGCTGCTGAATTACACTCGGACACAAACACTTTATCTTTGACGTAACCCCAAAGAAAAAAATCTAATGGGGTCAAGTCCGGTGACCGTGCTGGCCATGGCTCCGGACCAAATCTTCCGATCCACTGATTTTCAAAAAAATCGGTGAGGCATCGTCTAACGGGAAGAGTCACGTGTGGGGGAGCGCCGTCGTGCTGAAACCATAACACTCGATACTGGCTTAGAGGCATGTCGTCCAGAAGTATGTCCGAGAGAGTTGTTCTCAGGAACTCGTGATATCGGGTCCCATTTAATCGTTCCGGGAGAAAAATGGGTCCAATCACGAGGTCTTTATAAATGCCAGCCCAGACATTCACTGACCATCGAGTTTGGTGTCCCGTCTGCTGCAATGCGAACGGATTGGTATGAGCCCAGATATGAGAATTGCGCCTGTTCCACATTCCGTTTCTAGTAAATGTGGACTCATCCGTCCATATCACATTTGCATTAAAGTCGGAGATTTCGTCGTGCAATTTGCGGCGCGTTTGAAAGTTCCCGATAGGTATTAGGCAATGACCTCACAAAGGAACTCTAGTGAAACAGCTGAGCGGGGACCGATTTCGAGTTTTGCGTTTTGCTGTCGTCATAAAATAAGTCTTATAACAACTAGCAAAAGTTATTATTTTACATTGTCACAATCAATAGAGGAGATGTTTCAAAATGGGCCCAGAATATGTACAATACCTCGAAAAATCGAGGAAAATCCGTGGAATTCGGGAAAAATACTGATAAATTGCATAAATGCATATTTCTCTTGTAATAATTTGATATTTATCAATTATTTTATCGACTTTCAATATGGCGTCTCGCCAATTTAGGTACTCTATGGTTAAAAGCCAATGACAGTAAACCATAGACCGATCATTGATCATAGATCGTGAACTGTCACTTCAGTCGCTTTCGTTGTCGATCGTGTTCTGATGTTCTGTTCTCTCGAGTTATTTTTAACAACCTGGCTTTCGTTAACGCTACATTGTTTTTGTCTGAGTTAGTATTTCGACTATTGAATGTTTGTATTCTGTACGTTTATGCTATAAGTAAAAATCTTGGCATATCGCAGGTCAACCTATGAGGTTGTCGTCTGCTTAACTGGACTATACTTTATGTACAGACAGACGCCAGTACATCAAGCTACTACAATCTGTCAGATTTCTTTAATAGATTTTCGACTTTACAATTAGATCTAAAATAATATTGCAAAAGACTAAAAGTACGACAATGTTATGATTCTCTTTGACAATGTAATATGACAGAAGTAAACATGTCAAACGTCAATAATCAATCAACATGACAACTTACCGCCATGATGGGTTTTTGTTGCGTGTTGCAATTTCAATTGTAAATTCTTGTACTTTACTACCAAAGCCAATTAAAAGTAATTGGATGATTGGAAACTGTTTTAATTGTGTTTCCCCAGTTTTTAGTAGGGTGTACCAATACATGGCCGGGGCTCCATACATTTTGAAACATCTCCTTTCAGCAAACGAGTATTTAGAACGCTAACATCTTTGAAACAGATGTCATATTCGCATGCATATGGTCACAATCAATAAATTTATAACGAGTTCAGCTACTCAACGCTAGAGGGAGCTTAAACCAAATTATTATTTTAGAACGCTAACGTCTTTGAAATAGATGTCATATTCGCATGCATATGTTATCTCTTTTGCCACTTAGCTAGAGATGTCGAACAACATCGATATTTCAATTTCAACGTTTATTTTTTTTATGCGTATGAATGTAATAATTATTGTTTGCATCACTCAAATGTTTTGAGTTATGGAAAAAGATTATCTATTTAAAAAAAGACTCCGAACATGGCTTATTGAAAACTGCTTCTATTCTATTAATGAATTTATGAATTATAATACGAAAGGGAATTTATTGCAGACATGAATAATGTAATTAAATTAACTTTGTCATTCCTGTATGCTTATCTCGAACATTGTAATTTTTATAGTTCTAACATTAGTAATTTTAGAGTTTGACATTTCTAATTTTCATAGTTTGACATTTGTATTTTAATTTCTTGACATTTTCCCATCGTGGCATATTTGAATTATTACAATTATTACTTAATTCATTACAATTATGGCACAATCTAAATTTGCATGCTGATTTTAGTAGGCGGAATATGAAGTACTTTGTATTGTATTATGAGATCTGTAAGCACCATATTTCATGCAAATAAACGATATTACAAAGATGATTGTCTTTAAACAGGTCTAAATGTTAAATAAAACGAACGTAACGTAGTAACGTAGATAGAACTATTTAAATACACATTTATTCGCCTTAAAATAACACCTACTTGTTTAATAATTGCCGTTTTGATATTTTAATTTTAATAAGTGATGAAAATTTCATTAAGTCGGTAATATGATTTGATGATAGACTATTTTTGGTATATCGACGACTCAATAAATTAGTGCATTATTTTAGTAATGACAATATCTTTATGTGACAGTCTTTTAAAAATACTTCAGACGGGACGTCTGGCATATCTTAATGACATCTTCTGATGTCTATGTAATGATTGATTTTTTCTGTTACTAAAGCACCAACTCAAATTACCCACTTATTTTTTAAATTAGTTTTCTTGTTATGTAACCAGCCTCCCCTAGCCATATTACTTTTCTATTATCGTTTACGCTAACGCTTAGTACAAAATGTATGGCAATGACATTACCACACACACACACACACACATTACACACACACACAATTTTACATTTTTTTTGAATTTCTTTTTTGGTTTTTAATTTTTTTTTTTTAATTTTTTTTTTTTAATTTTACATTATGTATTAACATACTTACAGTGGATTTCGGGTATAACGACAATGAAGGGACCACTCTATTTTCGTCGTTATATCCGGAAGTCGTTACAGGCAAAGGTAAAGAGATACAGACACGTACACATGTGTAGTTTATATTCATTTATTATTGAAAATATTTGCACACATAGTTATTCACCGGTACATTTAAAAAAATGTGTAATATTAGTTTGCTTCAATTTATTTTTTTGTGCTAGTGTACGCTGTAGGGTGTATTCTATTTTCATTACTTCTTCAATATCTATAATATCCTTTCCATCACCAAATAAACAGTATCTTTTAAGCTTTGTTACAACACCTAACACATCCTTAGTTGTAGGAATCTCACCTTCCTTGCAATCTTCTTCTTCCTCCTCATTTTCCTCATCTTGCGTCGTATGTGATGGAACAACAGTTTCAACAATTTCACTATCGGACAAATCGCTAGTAGTGATAAGTTGACTGTCAATATCAACATATGTTGCCCAGTCCGCAACATTTGTTCCGCTTGATGATACTGTAGTCAGTTGTGCCAATGGTATGTCCAATTCATCATCGGAGTCGTCGTCAATTGTTGTGATAGCCGAAGATTTACGGAACCCAGCGTGTAGAAAACACTTTTTGATCGTATCTGGAGTCACCCGAGCCCATGCGGTAGTTACCATTTCAATGGCATCTAAAATATTAACGGAAAACGGGCCTGCCGAGTTTTCAATGTCGTTCATCATTTTCTGTACTAAAATCTTCCTATAATGACTTTTGAGGGTTTTAATTATCCCTTGATCAATCGGTTGAATCACTGATGTAGTGTTTGGTGGTAAAAATGC
Organism: Fissipunctia ypsillon; assembly: GCA_947568875.1. Lineage (NCBI taxonomy): Eukaryota > Metazoa > Arthropoda > Insecta > Lepidoptera > Noctuidae > Fissipunctia > Fissipunctia ypsillon. The sequence goes on from OX387658.1 coordinate 23,734,252, forward strand.
CAGTTTTATGTTGGTCAAATTCTCTATTTTAGGATGAGCTGGGCAATTGTCAATAAATAAAATGATCTTCTTTTTGTTATTTCTTAACTGGGAGTCCCATTTGCGTAGAACTTTTTCGAAAATCTCTGAAGTCATCCAGGCCTTTTTGTTTGCTTCGTAATCAACTGGCAAAGATTTAACATTTTTGAAACATCTGGGTTTTTTTGCCTTGCCTATGACCAATAATTTTCTTTTTTCCCCTGCCATACTTGATGCAACAAGCACGGTGATTCTATCTTTTGATAATTTTCCACCAACGCACTTTTCCCCTCTAAATTTCAAGGTTTTGTCAGGAGTTAACTTAAAAAACAAACCTGTCTCGTCAGCGTTCCATATTTGGCTATCAGTATAACCTTCAGTCAATTTTGGGAAAACTGTTTTTAGCCAGTTGTCACAGTCACTTTGCGATACACTAGCGGCTTCTCCACAAACTTTGCCTACTACAATATCGTGTCGTTGACGAAATCGGTATATCCAGCTTTCCGAACACTCAAAATCCATTTTTCCAAACAGTCTGCCAAATTGATTAGCCTTTTCTTGCAGCAGACGACCGCTCAAAGGTACGTTTTGGCTTCTTTGGGCTTTGAACCACATTAGAAGGGCATTTTCGATATCTTGATGCGTCGGTTTGCGGTTTTTCTTAATTTTTAAGGATTTGGATTCAAAGCATTCTAATATTTTATCACGGTTTTTCCACATCGTAGATACTGTTGAATGGGAAACTTTGTACTCTTTGCACAAATCAGCATTGTTTTCACCGTTTTTCAATTTTGAAATGATTTCCGCCTTTTCTTTAACAGTGAATGTGCGTCTAGCAGCCATACTTATTCAAAATTTTACTAAACCCAGTTGCTACTCAGAATATCACTTTGTAACTGAACCATAAAAGCTCCGAAACGTACACGCTTCCCCTACCTACTTAGTTGATATCTATAAACAAAAGGTAAAGGTCTCCACACTTGCTGACCATCTGTGTGCAATGGATGTAAACAAAAGATAAGAAATGTTTGTGAAAGAAAAAAATCTTTGTGTCTTTGGCGGCCGACTCCGGTCGCAATATCTGCATGGGATTTCTAGGAATTTGTTACAAATGATTCATTAAAAACAGTCGCTACACCCGAACTCGGCGTTACATCCAAAGTCGCTATAGCCACATGAATTTTGTACTAAAGTATGCTTTAAATTCAAGGGACTTAGATTTAACGTCGCTATAGGTAAATGGTCGCTACAACCAAGGTCGTAATAAATGAAATCCACTGTAGTTATATTTATCAACCTACTAACATAGTTTTTAAGTTTTGTTTTTGTTACTAACACTATGGATCATTGTTGTCTGAAATTAAACAATTTTAATTTAATTTTTTTTTTTTAATTACCCGCGTAGATGTGTCACGTGACTTATTGCAGGAAGGTAATGTCATCGCATCGCCATACATTTTGTACTAAGCGTTAGCATAAACGATAATAGAAAAGTAATATGGCTAGGGGGGCAGTTAAGTTAGTTTCCTTGCTAAAATCGGACAGATGAAGATCAATTTCTTCTAAGTCTTCATCCTTCTGTTCATCGTCTTCCTTGCTTAAGTCTTGTCGTACTGTACTTTGAAAATATCGATTCCGATCTAGTTTATCGACGTGTCCCATCCCTAATTGAGTAGCGTCGAACCAAGTAGTTTCGTGGCGGAGTACTTTGTCGGTGTCTGTGTGTACTATCGCAATGACCTCCGGTGAACTCAGAAAATCAGCTGAGCGAGGAGCTTCTTTATGTTTTATTTACATTGCGTTTTTTTTGTGAAAAAATTGAATTAATTATTTTTTCATTGAAAATGTCTTTGGGGTAGATAGGTATAACGACTTTATACAGTTTAAAGTGGAAAAAAAGTTTTTTTTTTTTTCAAAATTTGGAAAAAGCTGACGAAAAATTCCAACGCTATGGGGTCCAGAATCATGTACTGAATCACTGGAACACGTGTGTGCGTTCGTGTACCTTACGCCCCGTATATTAATACATACATGTAAAACTTAGGTGATGGGAAATTAAATAAAGCTTTATTACTATTATTAATCATTAAAATCGTCAATACAAATCTGTAAGACTAAGTAATTCTTTTGAATGACCATTTCATTAAATCTTAACATTTCAGGTTTATACTAACCTAAGGAATTGTATTACTGATTCTAACACGGAGCACAAAACCAGTGGAGAGAGCACCGGCACGTTTTTGTTTTAAATCAAAGTCACTTAACAACGGCGGGGGAGAGGAGAGCTCACCCGCTGTGATTGGCTGACGAATTGACAACCAAATGACAACCGGTTCTCTAGAGATTCCAATAAAAGTAATTAAAAAGATATTGATAATTGTGTTACTTATTTGTAGTACCTATAAGGATTTGTTTGCGATACAGAGATTACGGGTTCGAGGTTTTTATTTTTAGAAGGTTTAATTAAAAAGATACAACCAAGTCGAGATCGGACAGCAAACTATCTTATTCATTTTTACCCTCATTACAAAAATTGACTTGACAACTAATGAAAACAATCAACAAGGTTCAAACATAACGCACCTTTCTCACATAATGATTGGTAAAGACAATAATCAATTCAACATTAAGAAGGGAGAAAAGCGTGGTCAAAGCACGCAAACTTCTTCTCTGGCGAATGTACATCCATTTGAGCTCAGACCTGTAGCTCGACACATGGACTTGTTTTCTGAGGTTGAATATGAACCGGATACAGTTGTTAAGCAGTCTGTCAAGCTTATCCAGCAACACCGCATTCAAGTCCAAGTAGCACACGTCACCATAGTCGATGATAGGGAAAATCAAAGTCTGCACAAGCATAGTTTTCGTCTTAGCGGGCAAAAAGTTTCTCAGACGATACAGGGCAGAAGGCAGGGCAGAGGGGGTAGGATCGCAGAGTGGATTTGGGCCTACCAGATCTCTTTCTATCTTCATTTTTCCAGTTTCTCGTTTTCTAACAAGGGTATAGTGGACACCTTTACGAGAGATTCCGAGCCTTTCTGCGATTTTACGTTCACTGTATCCTTCCTCACGTAGAGTACAAATAGCGCTTCTCTGTTCGAGCGTGATTTGCTTGCGTTTTGCCATTTTCAGAAGAAAAAATTAGGTCAAAGGAGTCGTCGATATCTTTCGAATACGGACAATGTTAATATCACAACTTTCACATGCTAATGCTCCAGTTGGACTAAAGAGGGTCTTAAAAAGTTAAAACCACCAAATATTATCTTATCAATAAAACCACACCATTGCAACAATAAAGTATCCGACGCATTAAGTCATACACAGTGATCGGAGTAGGTAGATTGAATTGGGGTCATTGATCCGAAACGTATATATTAACATGGACATTTCTCCGGAATTTCGGAATTGGTTGATTATTTATAAAACCGGAACTTGGGTAGGAATTGTATTAAAATGACCAATATTATAGGTATTCTTCATAATTTTTTTTAACGGCACACAGTCGCGATTTGACACTACCCAACGACCAATCAGAACAAAGGATCATGGGTGATGCACTAACCGGTATCAAAACAATGCGTACACCCGCTGAGTGCACTTCTTTGTTTGTTACTGTGTTGTGAAAACGTAACTTGACCCTGGCTTGTGTACATACTGACTTCTGCAATCTGCTCAAAACCACGATTTGGCTCGAATACACGAACTTATATTTTTTCACTATTGAATTTGATCTATTTAAACCAAGCTTTGGTAAGTAATATTTTACTTATTACAGGGAGTTTAAAGCATGTTTGGATGTACTGTAAGAATATTTTTTTTTTTTTGTATTCTATTTGTTTGCTTAAGCTGTTGAACATACCATGAGTCTTAAGATTGTAAAATCTTTAATAGAGTATGAACCAGTGAGCTTAGTGCGAAACAAAATTATGATATTCTAGTAATGTAGTCGCAATTCAGCCAACTCCACTATTAACCGACATTTTATTACTGGAATCCGTATATATTTTGAGTGTCCTGTGTCCTAATTGCAAGATATTGGTAAAAAAAAATTCTATAACCTTCTCTAAAAATTCTATAGTCTTCTTTATAGGCCTTCTCTACTTCTCTACAAAAATTCATGCTCTTATCGTAAGTGAATAGTTAGATTTTTATTACAAAACTTTATCCGTTGTGCTTAAGTGTGCGTTGTGTTTATATTCTTAGGACGTATTTATTTTATTGTTAAATTAAATTAACTTTCTCATATTGTTTGAACCTACAGTTTATGAACTACAATTTTGGATCACGTATTCAAGTCAAAGTGGAACACGTGGTAATTTACTATGTGATACGCTCAGCCATACAAAAATGTGTTAATTTTAGATTTTACGATGTAAATCATAGAAAGTAAATCTGTCCTTATTTTCAATCGAGTCACGATACATTAAAAAAACAACAACCACTAAATAAAACGTAAATGTTTCATGTCTTCGTTTAAGGTGATATACGAGGTTCTATCTCTTCAACAGAGTTCAGATATGGCAAACGTCAAGGCTGAAACTGTAGAAAAATGGATATCCGGTCATCCCGAACTACTTTACGATCACGCTGCGCTAGTAGTACAATATACTGTTCAAAATGTGAAAGCCGTTTGAAAACTATAAATAAAGGAAACGTTAAAAGACATATCGAAGGAGCAGTACCTACACCAGGGAAAGTTTAAGCGGCCCGAAGAATTTTTTTTCGAGCTTATAAAATTTCTCATTTTGTGCAATATTCCGTGGTCTCAGATGAAAAATACCACTTTTCAAGATTTCTTTCAAAAATATATGTGTAGGACCTGTTGTTGTTCGTGTACTTATCGTAAACTGTCAGATGAATCACGGTTACGGAAAGTTTACTTGGATAACTTTTTTAACGATAAAATCAATTCAATTCGGCAAAATAGTAAAAATGAGAAACTATGGATATCATTAGATGAAGCGACAGGTCGCTATATAGTCCATTTTTTTAATAAAACCATTGCATCCTAGCAACTATACCAGACCTTATTTGGTAGCGTGTAAAATGTAAAATGCTAACTGCAGTTAATGCATAAACAATCACGCAATTTGTGTTGGAATGTTTGGAAAATTTATGGGAAGATTCTTTTGAATCGAAGGTAGGTAACATTCTTGTCCTCTGCACTGATAGCGTAGCATACATGCTAGTTGCAGGAGACTATGGTGAGACTATTGAAAATAATGAAGCACATAATTTAATCTTTTTTTTAAATTTGCTCCTTTGACATCGTCAGATGTAGAACGGTCTTTTTCTACCTATAAATGGACTTTAGATGTTAAAAGAAATAGGTTGAAAAAAGAAAATATAGAGAAACTCAGTTATTTATTTTAATTGTAAAGATCAAGACTACCAGGATGCTAACGTTGTTATCGATGAAGATATGAACTTTATTTTTGATAAAAATTTGATGCAAAATGTACACATTTAACAATAAAAGTGCAGATTTTTATCCTTATTGTTATTTATTCTATCCTTAATGTCAATGATCATGACCACTATGAAAATATTGAAATTCAAGTGCAACAATTTATAAAAAGTTGTGCACATAATTAAAGGCTAAAACTAAAATATTAAAAATGTATTAATGCTTCGATCGGAATTCGATTGTTTTTATTATTCAACAGATAAATAATAAATTTTTGATACTTTCCTTTAAATTTTGAATTGAGTAGTAATAATATCACTACCAACATTAATAATATTTAATTAGATCCGGAAATACCGGAATTACTTTCCGGCAAAATAGTATATCCATGTTATTCTTCCTGTGGGCATTTATGATACAAGTACCAAAAATCAATCTACCTACTCCGATCACTGTCATACAACACGTGTTTCGTCAAAACTAAGGAGATAGTTAAACTTCATGAATGTGGAATACCAATCCTTTTATTTTTATGTAAACAATCGTAAAAGCTTGTAAAACGATAGTATATTGCTAATTTTTGCCGCCTATAGTCGGTATTCATTTGTTTTGTTTGAAGACAGCTGTGCTTCCAAACTTTTGGACGGTACCTAGTGTATATAGCTTGCTAAAACGTAACTCTTCCTTTTGACTTTGCCGCAGTCGAGTGTTAATAATAATAATAACAACACGTTCATTTTTACATCATATACACGCTTCTTGTGTGGTGATACAAGAAGCGTGTTTTGTTTTGTTTAGGGTTCCGTACCGCAAAAGGAAGAAATGGAACCCTTAAAGGATCACTCGTGTGTCTGTCCGTCTGTCACAGCCAATTTGCTCCGAATCTACAGAACCGATTAGGTTGAAATTTGGTACACAAATTAATTTCTGTGAGCCAAACACGGACTTGTAACGTAAATAAATTGATTTTGAATATGGGGCCACTCTTAGGGGCAAATAATAAAATTATAAAAACAAGTTTTGCAAACTATACCGTGTGACTATCAAATGAAAGGGCTTGGGTACTGCAAGGGTCTCAAATAGAGAAAAAAAATCAGAAAATCGTTTTATACGGTCTATAAATTACAGGAAAACGTGTAAGTAGTATATGGTCTTAAAATAACATAAATCTCTCAATATTGTGCGTACAAACTGACATTTGCAGTTGAAATCTATGGGAGAACATGGTTTTTCAACTAAAATGTTAAATTTGTCTTGGGATAATTCTTCCTCTTTTTTTCTTCATCCCAACTACGGAACCCATCATTGTGCGTGGTCCGACACGCACTTGGCGGGTTCTTTACTTAAGTATTTAAAAAAATATGTAGTGTTAAATATTGTATACGGACGGTGGTACGGAACCCTTCCTGTGCGAGTCCGACTCGCACTTGGCCGGTTTTTTCTGGTACAGCTCCATAACTGGGTGCCATGCGTCCGTACTGGTACAGCTCCATAACTGGGTGCCATGCGTCCGTACTGGTACAGCTCCATAACTGGGTGCCATGCGTCTGTACTGGTACAGCTCCATAACTGGGTGCCATGCGTCCGTACTGGTACAGCTCCATAACTGGGTGCCATGCGTCTGTACTGGTACAGCTCCATAACTGGGTGCCATGCGTCCGTACTGGCATTTGGACTTGTTTCTAGATAAGCAGTCGGTTGTGTGTTGACATGGGCGAGGTTCTGCCCAGCAGCCCATACATATTCTTGTAACGCAAGTGTTCGTAGTTGATCTGATTATCTCTTGTGCCAGGACCCACTGCAGCTGCAGCACAACGTGCTGGAGCTGACGGCGTGCCTGCTGGCGGCCGGCGTGGACCCCGAGCGCAGCGTGCTGTTCACGCAGTCCAGCGTGCCGCGCCACGCCGAGCTGTGCTGGCTGCTCACGTGCCTGGCCACGCACGCGCGCCTGGCGCACCTGCCGCAGTACAAGCAGAAGGCGGCCAGCATGAAGGAGGTGCCGCTGGGCCTGCTGCTGTACCCCGTGCTGCAGGCGGCCGACGTGCTGCTGTACGGCGGCACGCACGTGCCCGTGGGCGCCGACCAGCTGCAGCACCTGCAGGTGGCGACGCAGCTGGCGCGCACGTTCGCGCACCGCTACGGCCGCGCCTTCCCCGCGCCGCGCGCGCTGCTCGCAGGTACGGCCCGTCGGCCCGCTCCGCAGAGCTCTGGCGCGCGTGCTGCTGACATCGCGTTCTCGTTTCAGACGACGGCAGCGACCGACTGCGGAGTCTGCGTGACCCCACAAAGAAGATGTCAAAATCCGACACGGACCCCAAGTCGCGCATCCTGCTGACCGACCCCGATGACGTTATTGAGCTGAAAATAAGGAAAGCCGTCACAGACTTTACGCCACAGGTAACAGTCATTAGAAACTAGCTTCTGGCCGCGACTTCGTTCGCGTCGAAGTCGTAAGATACCACAATATACAAGGTGTAAGGGACAGCCCTCCACAAACTAACAGGGAGTAAGGGACAGTCCTCCACAAACTAACAGGGTGGATTCAGCTACTTATTTTGAATCATACTCCACCAGAAATATTCTAATATTCTCAGGAAAATTTTCATTTTTTTATCGTTTTTTCAGTTACTACGAGGAGGGATCAAAAAGTAGTGAGAATGAGATAGAATATAATGACTATTGATAACATAATAATTTATTTTTCTACATAGTCTCCGAGTCTCTCTACACACCGAGTCCAGTGCTTTTCCAAGGCTTCAATCCCTTTCAAAAAAAAGTTTTGTCTTGGTCCTGCAAAAAGCTCTCCACGGCATCCACCACCTCGTTATCGTCTTCGTACCATCCATTGTTACGAAACGAGTCAAAAAGTTTTCAGAATCTTCTTGAAACTTGTCCAACAATATCTTCGAAATGTCAAGTCGATTTTGTTTCTGACTGTCGGTTAACGTTCTCGGCACCCATCTTTCGGAGACTTTTCACATATTCAAAGATTGTTTCAATATGGATTGAATACTTCCATATGAAATGCCCGTTTCTTGAGTTAAGTATCGGATGGTAACTCTTCGATCGCTCAATACAATTTTCTCGACTTTCGCAACATTTTCTTGGGTGAATGACGTCGATAGACGGCCGCAATGATGTTAGTCTTCCGTGCTCGTTCTCCCTACTCGAAATTGAGAAGCCCACCTTGCGACAGTGGAATACGGCGGAGCAGACTCTCCTAATGTTGCCTCCAAATCGCAATGAATCTCTTGCGTCGTTAACTTTTTTAAACAGAGGTATTTTTAATAACGGTTCGCAGTTCGTTTTTCTCTATTTTCCAGAACACGTTCCGACACGAAGCAAACAAATGACTACATTCAGAAAAAAACAAAAGAGAATCAAAGATTGTTTTCTTTATTAATACTACAAATGTGTATCTGAGCTATGCCTGCCAGTATTTATTTTTGTTTTCTTACCAAGGAGTATGTCGTGTCGTTCTCACTACTTTTTGATCCCTCCTCGTATTCCTTTATTTCAATGTAAAGTTACATTCTCGGTACGCAGCACTCCATTTATGTAAATAAAACAGCTAAAATCAAAAAATCAGCAATGGATGTTGAAATACTCGGCGGCCGAACGCTCGCTGCGCTGCCGTTCGCTACGCGCGAATTAAGTTAACTACAATCGAAGAGTTTATAAAAATAACTTTATTTAACTGACAGAGTAACGGTGAAGATAATAATGTCTTAATTCTAAAGATACAAGGTATTTATAGCTAATTAATGCTAAGATGACATTTGTGGCATGATGACAAAGTCCAACATAATAATTACTTATTCGCTAGATGTAGAAGAACTAAGCTACGCTGCTGACGAAGCTAATTGTAGTAGGGTTGCTACACTTAACTCCTCCCTCCCTAAGAGAGAAATTATCTAAAGGCAACTCTGTTGTCTTTGGAGAATTGTAGTAGGGTTGCTACACTTAACTCCTCCCTCCCTAAGAGAGAAATTATCTAAAGGCAACTCTGTTGTCTTTGGAGAATTGTAGTAGGGTTGCTACACTTAACTCGCGCTTGGCCGCGGCCCACGGTAACGATACATTGCATGTGAGGTAATAAAACAAATCGTGTTTATAGGATTCCCATAACGTTCCTGAAATAATTTCATGTCCCGGCCATCTTAGTATGATATACAGAACTCACCCCATCAGTCTGCGGAGGGCTGTCCCTTACACCCTGTATAATAATATAACAGCCACATTTTTATAGAACTTCCCTGCATACTACGTTTGTAGTTTTGGTCTCAGCAGCCAACGTATGGGTACAGAGATTCAGGACTGGCGACTGGACCGCGATGACGCGGGAGAAGCAACTCGGCCTGAGGTCGGCACCCGCAGCCTTCAGTAGCTATTTCCCATTACTTGTGAAGTTTTCCGTTTTTTTTTGAATGAATGAACGCCTGCGTTCCTTCATATACTACCCATTATGTAGTATATGCGCAACACTGATACACTGACTGATAAAAACAAAAAAGGCACCGTGTAGAAGTTATACAACATAACATAACATCACGCCTTGTTTCCCCGACGGGTTAGGCAGAGGTGTACCTATAGTAGTATACCCACATAAGACACAAGTCATATAAGTAAATAGAAATAAGCTTTAATCGGTCAGCACTTCGACTTGCAGTTGCAACGTTGTATAGCTTAAGTTATACTGTCTACAAATGTTTGTGAAGTTGCATTCGTTTCCTCTAAGTAAGTAATTAATAAATAATGATGAACGCTAAATTCTGTTCAGACCATGATACACAGGAGAGTTATTTAAATTCAGTTCAGACCATGATACACAGCAGAGTTATTTGAATTCAGTTCAGACCATGATACACAGCAGAGTTATTTAAATTCAGTTCAGATCATGATACTCGGCAGAGTTATTTAAATTCAGTTCAGACCATGATACACAGCAGAGTTATTTAAATACAGTTCAGACCATGATACACAGCAGAGTTATTTGAATTCAGTTCAGACCATGATACACAGCAGAGTTATTTGAATTCAGTTCAGACCATGATATACAGCAGAGTTATTTGAATTCAGTTCAGACCATGATACACAGCAGAGTTATTTGAATTCAGTTCAGACCATGATACACAGCAGAGTTATTTGAATTCAGTTCAGACCATGATACACAGCAGAGTTATTTGAATTCAGTTCAGACCATGATACACAGCAGAGTTATTTGAATTCAGTTCAGACCATGATACACAGCAGAGTTATTTGAATTCAGTTCAGATCATGATACACAGCAGAGTTATTTAAATTCAGTTCAGACCATGATACTCAGCAGTTATTTAAATTCAGTTCAGACCATGATACTCAGCAGAGTTATTTAAATTCAGTTCAGACCATGATACTCAGCAGAGTTATTTAAATTCAGTTCAGACCATGATACTCAGCAGAGTTATTTAAATTCAGTTCAGACCATGATACTCAGCAGAGTTATTTAAATTCAGTTCAGACCATGATACTCAGCAGAGTTATTTAAATTCAGTTCAGACCATGATACTCAGCAGAGTTATTTAAATTCAGTTCAGACCATGATACTCAGCAGAGTTATTTAAATTCAGTTCAGACCATGATACTCAACAGAGTTATTTAAATTCAGTTCAGACCATGATACTCAGCAGAGTTATTTAAATTCAGTTCAGACCATGATACTCAGCAGAGTTATTTAACCACCGATTAACCGAGTTTCATGTGGATTTATTAACTGAATGTTGTATCCATAATTAGGACATTAGTTCAATTATACACCTCTAAGTTTACAACGTAATACACTTAATAATTAAAGAGTTAATTGAAAAATAGACATTACTAGCCGTGCCCCGCGACTTCGTTCGCGTGGATGTCGTAAGATACACAATATACTATAATAACAGCAATATTTTAATAAAACTCCCCCGTCCCCCGAACCGCCCCCCGACCCGTCCCCCGACCCGCCCCCCGACCCGCCCCCCGACCCGTCCCCCGACCCGCCCCCCGACCCGTCCCCCGACCCGCCCCCCGACCCGCCGCGTTGAACCACCCGCTCGTGCTATTACTTCGTTTTCGCTTAGTGTTCTTTGTGACTTCTTCTTTTTGCTTGTCTCCTAAGGGTCGTAGCGTGATGTTAAATAGCTTATAACTATCCTCGACAATTGAGCTACCAAATACAAAAAGAATTTTTCAAATTCGACTTTTTGTTCATAATTTCAAGGGTTTTTATTTTTTTGCGCGGAACCCTAATTATTTTTCTAAAATAAAAGTAGCCTAAGTTACCCGCCGTAACATCAGCTATCTGCCAGTGAAAGTCCCGTCAAAATCGGTCCAGCCGTTTTGGAGATTAGCCGGAACAAACAGACAGACAGACAAAAATGTTAAAAATTGCTTTTTTGTTATAAAACCGTTTATACTTTCCTAAGCATTGAGTAAAAAGTTGTTATTTTGACATTACAAACAGACGCTTCAATTTGATTTAGATGTATAGATAAGTGTCTGACCGCGGTAACCCGACCAAATTTAGATGGTAACAGAAAAGCGGCCGCGTAACACATTATGCTAATCTTTTGAAACAAACCTGTAGTACTTACTACAGATGACCGCCAGGCGGTATGGCAACGCGAGGAGCTTCACGGGCGCTTCTATCGGGCTCAGGCGGTATGGCAACGCGAGGAGCTTCACGGGCGCTTCTATCGGGCTCAGGCGGTATGGCAACGCGAGGAGCTTCACGGGCGCTTCTATCGGGCTCAGGCGGTATGGCAACGCGAGGAGTTTCACGGGCGCTTCTATCGGGCTCTTCATGAGCCCGGTGTAGATTTCTTAGCGTCCGTATCCTGGCTACGTTTTGGTGACCTTTTCGGGGAAACTGAAGGTTTTGTTTGTGCAATTATGGACGAAGTTATCTTGACGAATAACTACCGGAGACATATTATGAAGGACGGGACGGTTGACGTGTGTCGGGCATGCCACCGTCCGGGTGAGTCTATCAGACATCATCTCTGGTTGTTCTCGTCTGGCTAACGGCGAGTCGCATGCAAGCTGGTTACGCCAGCTTCATATCTATCACGTTCGTCACGACCGTCATCAACATCATCACCAGCGTCAGTAGATGTTGTGTCGGAGGCTAATCCATCCCTTCACCCACCTCTGGCACAAGCCAGCGGAAAAACGCGAAAATAATGGAGTAAAGAAATGAACGAATTCACTTGGCATACCTACCTTATCATTACAAACTTAGAACCTGACAAAAATGCATACTTAACATCATTACATCAACAATTCATAGAAAAATTCCAAAACATGAATCAATCAATCAAGCAATAGTGTCCACACATACAAAGGTTTTACCTACCACTTCGCTCGATTCGATTAGGCTACAAGCAAGAGATAGTTCACAAACACCCAATAATGACTTACAACTAGCGCTCCAGACACCACGGGGGCTTCTTTCATTTCCAACGAAAGTGCTGATTGTGAGTATAGCTGTGTGTTCACAACTTTACTCACAATCAGCACTTACACGCAGGACGGAATGGTCCAACGGACTTATGGAAAATGATATTGTAGGGCAATAAAAATGGAGACGGATATACGGACAGTTTGGCGAAAAAAGGATGATGAGCAAAATGTCCCAAGTTTTGTAGCACTTTGAGTAATATATCATTAGGTAGATACCTATGATTTAGAGGAACAAATTCAACACTAACAAATTATTATATGACCACGGAGCTGAATTCCGCGTCAGAAAAAACTTAAAGGGGTTTATCGTTACTTTAAATATTTCAAACTCAAAAACTCAAACTCAAAGCATTTATTTCAATTAAACCAATTACAGGCACTTTTGAATTGTTAAAGAGTCAGTCAGTTAGTCAGAAAATTGAAGCTAGTCGCCCATTCCGAAACGTAGATTATTATGATTATTATTTATTATTAAAAGTTAGCGTTATATATCGCATTTAATAGGTATGTAAACAAAATAAAAATACTCTAAAAAAGTACATTAAAAGTAAACCAGGCACACGTGTGTTTAAAAAAATCCACGTGCGCAGGCGCAGCGTCGCACTTGTGCGTAGCAAATGTGTGGAAGTGAGCGAGAGCTAGTTTCTAGACAAACGCCGCCGCGCCATCTCGCTGACACACGTCATCCATTTCGAGATTGTTCATTTCACCATTCCTTTGCGGATACTGTTCTTGTTCTGTTGTCCTGTATTGTGGACTTGCGTTTATCGTGTTTTGATTTCTATACTGACGACTCTGTGATTGGACATTGGTTCTGTTATAACTATTATTTTGGCTACTATAAACGGACTTTTGGTTTTTGCAAGTGAACGGATTTTTGGTGAAAAAACGGAACAACATAGAGAACAATGTGTTACTTGTGGTCGGAGTGTGCGACGAGACAGGTCGCGACATGTTTCGACTCGAGACCAGCTCGAAACAAGACCTGGATTTGCTGAATTTATACTCCAACGCATGAACATGAACATTGATCAGGTAAGTCACTTTGCAAAATTTTTTTTTTACCCGACCACGGCAAAGCAAAAAGAAGGGTTACGATTTTGTTCATATAAAATGAATGTACCTGTACGAAGGACACTTGTATAAGCGCTGAAGCGCACATATTTATTATCTGTTTCTCTCTGGTTATGTCAATAAAATATATAATAAGTTACCGAAATCAATAAGAAAAGGAAAAAACTCCATCTACTTATAAATAAATTTAAAAAAAAACTGTTAATAAGTAAATGTTATTACAGCGTAAGCGAATATTTAAAAGATAAATCCTTAAAACTCATGTAAAATACAATATTTATTTTTGTTTTTTATTTTTTAGAATAAGTTAGGTTATAAGATAAACGATAAGTCCTCATCTCTCCCTACTATCTTTCTGTTGGTGTGCCCGACAGGGTCCACGATTGTTCTACATCTAATGTTACCACCTAAGCATATACATTGGTGGTATGCAATTAAGTATTGAGTATTTTACCCCCTTTTTTTTTGGATGGGAAATCATCAAATGACTTCTCCCGCTCTGGGCGTAGCGGGAGGGCGTGTCAGACTTTTACTGACTAAAACCCACCCGTGTTCCTTCAGTTGCCTGTGCCGGGGCCACGGTAACTCTTTCGAACATCCCGCAACCAAATCGGCCCTAGCGGACCCCGTCAATAGTGCTGACATCTCTTTGAGGCGCGCGTGGAACACAACGTGCCTTCGACTCGGGCCTGGTCCTTACCGGACGGCGAGCTACCCAATGCTCGCCGTCCGCAAGCCCGCGCCTACGGTGGCCGGGAATCAGCTACCAATTCCCGACGCCCAGGGCGTCTCCTGCGGCGACAAGGGGCGTGAGGGCGCAAAGCTTGCCTCTCCCTCACGCGCTCCGCCTCCTCCTTAGCAAGCATTACTGCCTCACAGAAGGAGGTGATGGCTTCCCATTTACTCTCGCTCCGTAACATGGCCTGGACCAGAGCCGGACGCGAGAGATCGCCGCCGCCGATCGCTTCCACGAGGACACGGCGGTGCCCCGCCCAAGCCGGGCAGACCTCCACCGTATGCTCCACCGTGTCCTCCGGGCGATCCACACAGTGGTGACACCCGGGCGTTTCCTCCCGCCTTATCCGGAACAGGTACCTCCCAAAGCACCCGTGTCCAGTGAGGACCTGCGGCAGGCGGAAGGTGAGGACACCGTGGCGCCTCTCCAGCCACTCCTCAAAGAGGGGTAACAGAGCACCTGCCATCTAATCTCTTCACCACCCTTGGTTGACTGGTAGAGAATGCCTAAGGCATTAAGTCCGCCTTTGTACTTTTTTAAGTGTGAAAAGTTTAAATAAATAAATAGTGTAAATAAGTCAGTATGTTTTTTTTTGGGTTCCGTATGTTCGAATGAAAAAAAAAAAAAAACGGAACCCTTATTTAGGAACGAAGTTCTGTAACGCGGCTTGCGGTAGGAGTTAACTGGTAGAAATCGTCACGACTCGACTTTCAAAGTGTAAATTTGGTCAAAATGAAAATCCAAGATGGCGGCGGCGAAAATTTTCAATTTTTCGTCATGGGTGTCGTTCTCATGGTTTTCGAGGGTGCTAAGGCCGATAAAAAAGAAAAAAATCAAAATAAATCAAAGTCATTTCAATTTCAATGTATTGATAAATAATTAAATATAAACAAAAACTAATTTAAGCAGAACTAAAATTTTTAATATGAATTAAATTTTAGCTTCATCAAAGTGTCCTCCTATTACCTTTATTAGCTTCTCGCATATTCTAGGCATTCTATTATTAATTTATTAAAATAATCTTCATCTAATTTGTTCCATTCGCTCTCTAATAGCTTCCACAAATGTTCTGAGCTCGTAGGAGACCGATTTTTTACCCTTCTATCGAGATTATCCCAAACAAGCTCAATGGGAGAAAGATCAGGTGATTGAGATGGCCATTGGATGATGTGATGATTTTTTCATCTTTTCTCTTGTTCAAAAAGGTCTGGCACAGTTTAGAAGAATTCTTAGGATCATTATCCTGTTGGAAAATGAATCCAGGACCAATTAGATTTAGTCCACTGGGTAGGGCGGAATTTTGGACAATTTTCAAGTAACCTTCCTTTGTTTAGTTTTCCGGTTAGCCTTGCAAGATTTCCGGGTTTATTGTTGCCAAAACACCCCTAAACTATGACATTACCTCCATCATGTTTGATAGTAGGCACAGTTCATGCCTCTGAAGCCCTCTCTTTTTTTGAGCGGCGTACAAACACACGTCTAGTGGATCCGAAAATCTGAAACTTTGATTCGTCACTCCAAAGGACATTTTCCCATTGCTCTATTGTTCAGTTTCGGTGCGCTTTTGCCCATTCTAGTCTATTTTTCTTATGAAGTTGTCTTCTTGTCTTGTCGTGGATCTGGGCCTACCAGATCTCTTTCTGTCTTCATTTTTCCCAGTTTCTCGTTTTCTAACAAGGGTATAGTGGACACCTTTACGAGAGATTCCGAGCCTTTCTGCGATTTGACGTTCACTGTATCCTTCCTCACGTAGAGTACAAATAGCGCTTCTCTGTTCGAGCGTGATTTGCTTGCGTTTTGCCATTTTCAGAAGAAAAAATTAGGTCAAAGGAGTCGTCGATATCGTTCGAATACGGACAATGTTAATATCACAACTTTCACCTGCCAATGCTCCAGTTGGATTAAACAAGGTCTTAAAAAGTGAAATTTTATCTTATCAATAAAACCACACCACTGCAACAATAAAGTACCCGACGGATGAAGTCATAAAACACGCGTCTCGTCAAAACTAAGGAGTTCATTAAAACTTCATGAATGTGGAATAATAATCCTTTTGTTTTTTATGTAAACAATCGTAAAAGCTTGTAAAACGATAGTTTATTGCTAATTTTTACCGCCTATAGTCGGTATTCATTTGTTTTGTTTGACGACAGGTGTGCTTCCAAACTTTTGGACGGTAGTGTATGTATAAGAATAATGCAGCTAGTTACAGATTTAACCTTTTATATCATTTTATCAACAATTATCATCAAGCAATACCTGGAGCTAAGCAGACAATACCTGGGGCTAAGCAGACAATACCTGGAGCTAAGCAAACAATACCTGGAGCTAAGCAGACGATACCTGGAGCTAAGCAGACAATACCTGGAGCTAAGCAGACAATACCTGGAGCTAAGCAGACAATACCTGGAGCTAAGCAGACAATACCTGGAGCTAAGCAGACAATACCTGGAGCTAAGCAGACAATCATGACATAATGTGTTGAATATGAACGGCTATGTTAGTGGTTTAAGTTCGATTCCCAACTATTGACATGTTTTGTGATTCTTTTTTTTACATTTTGTTATCCATACTAAATATTATAAATTCGAAAGTAACTCCGTCTGTCTGTCTGTCTGTATGTTACCTTTTCACTCCTGAACCACTGAACGAATTTCGACAAAATTTGCCAAAGAGATAGATGGCATCTTGGGCTACACAGGCTACATTTTGTCTCAAAAATAATCCTACAGGGGGTGATACAGGGGATGAAAGTGTGTATGGGAAAACCCAGCATTTCTTAAGTTCGGGATATGAAAATCCAAATTTATGCTTTTGTATGTAGGAAATAAAGAATTATATGGTTCATCGTTTTTGAAAAATCATCCCCTAAGGAGGTGAAATAGGGGTTGATGTCAAAAATCACAAATATTAAAAAAATTGTGTACCTCTTTTAAAGGGATTGGAAATGTAGTCATAGTATCTTGACTTCTTGAGGTAACATTTTAGTCTTTATTTTGAACCGACTTCAAAAATGGGGGACGGTTTCAATTCGGTTGTTTTTTTTTTAATATTTGTTACCTCAGTACTCCGTCATTTACTAACCGATTTGGAAATTATTATTTTTTTATTTGAAAGGACATACTTCCAGATTGGTCTCATTTTTATCAAAATCAAGTTCTGATGATGGGATCCATGAAGAATTGAGGAAACTCCTCAATTAATATTATAAACATATATCTAGACGCGGCGGCCAAAAGTACATTTGGTCAAAATTGTAAAAAATCACAGCACCCATGTTTTTGTATTATCCGTCGACTGGAATAAGCACGAAAGTCACAGTCACTTCATTCAGTCGCAATAGTCGACCGGTTCATTCAGTCGCAATAGTCGACCGATTCATTCAGTCGCAATAGTCGACCGATTCATTCAGTCGCAATAGTCGACCGATTCATTCAGTCGCAATAGTCGACCGATTCATTCAGTCGCAATAGTCGACCGATTCATTCAGTCGCAATAGTCGACCGATTCATTCAGTCGCAATAGTCGACCGATTCATTCAGTCGCAATAGTCGACCGATTCATTCAGTCGCAATAGTCGACCGGTTCATTCAGTCACAATAGTCGACCGATTCATTCAGTCGCAATAGTTGACCGATTCATTCAGTCGCAATAGTCGACCGGTTCATTCAGTCGCAATAGTCGACCGATTCATTCAGTCGCAATAGTCGACCGGTTCATTCAGTCGCAATAGTCGACCGATTCATTCAGTCGCAATAGACGACCGATTCATTCAGTCGCAATAGTCGACCGATTCATTCAGTCGCAATTGTCGACCGGTTCATTCAGTCGCAATAGTCGACCGGTTCATTCAGTCGCAATATCACTAAGCCGTATCAACAAATCAAGCGGCGACATAAACCACTTAAGTTTTGCAAGCAATACAATTTGACTTAAGTGCTTATGGCTTCTGAGTCTAGATATACATGGCGATTTTGGTATTAAATATTGGTATTAAGTCAAGCAATTGCATTCAAAAAGTGTCATTTGGTAAAGTGGAACTGATGAAGAAGACCACTTAATGCAATGATAAGTATTTCACGGGTGGCGACAAGATATCTCGATTAAGATAATTAAGCGACTATGACGAAGCTAATTTAAATAAATGGTTCTGAAAAAAATGGTACCATCGAACTGATCTTACGATGAAACCGGAAGGTAGGCACCGGCACTCCGTAACAAAACAATGTATCCTAGCCGTGTTTGGGCTTATTGGAATTGTCATGAGATGCACTGTGGCTATAAATGATTTTAGTGGTAATGCTTCAAATTGCGTTACTTGAGTCGTATGTTATGTGTGACCTTGATTGTCAGAAGACAGATTTCTTGAACGATCTGTCGTCGTGTGGTTGATTTAATTATTTGTTGGCGACGGCGTCCAAACCTCTCTGCCTGCGTCTGTGTTTCCGAACGTATACAACCCCGATCTCTTCAAAGTTAGAGTTAACAGGCTTCTTCTGGGTAAGCTCGCTCCATCGTCGACTTTGTCTCTGTCATCTCTGACCTAGACTAGAGTCAAGAGCCAACCTATCTCAAATAAAAAATAAAAAACCTGATAAAACTACGCCTTCCAAACTTCTGACACGACTTAGCGCGACATATATTTGCTTTTGTAGCGGCATATCTACATCGCCACAATGGAACGCGTCACACTGACGTCACGCAAAATCCTGCATCGCGCAATCAGAGTTTACCGCGCGACTAGCATAAATACAACATCCCGACATCAACAGTCGGGCAGTAGCCCACCAGACACAACACCCGTCTGGTCGGAGGATCCTCCCTTTTTATAGAGGATGAGTGAACTTTACACCCTGTTCCTCATGCCTCTATACCTTTTTGTAAAGTTTTTATTTGAAAGGGTATACTCCTGAGGTAGTCGCATATAAATATGGTCAAATTCTGATGAGTGATTTTTAAGTTTGAGTGGTTTTTTTTTAAGTTAGCTTCAATAATACGTATTTTTTTCCATTTAGTGTATGTTGATGATGTTATAATAACTTCCTGTCACTGCTAGTTACTTAGCCACTAGTGGTAGGATACGAATTTGGGTGGGGAGGTACCACAACTAAAAAGTGGGAAATAAAAACTTATTTATAAAAAATAAAACAACCAACTTCCAAGAAAAATACTACAAACTGAAAAATAACTTTAATTTCGGAAGTCGGTGGCAAAAAACGAAAATACTAGGTAAACCAATGACACCGACTTTCGAAATTAAAGTTATTTTTCACTTTGTAGTGTTTTTTTTAAGTCAAAACGACCGACTTCCTGTTTTATAAATATTTTTTTATTAATATCGATCCACTCGGTCAAAAGTTATTTCTTATTAGAGCGTGACCGGCATAATTTTAACTAAACAAAGTCCTCAAGCGGCGTCTGTCTGAATGAACGCGATAAACTCAAAAACTACCAAACGAATTTTCATCCGGTTTACACCAATGGACGGAATGATTCATGAGGAAGGTTTAGGTGTATAATTCATTAAGGGTTTTGTATAAATTGGTTGAAATATGATGATATGATGATTGTTGAAGATGTCGGAAAAAATCATGCCGACTGGGAGCGTTCTGGCGTGCGCCGCGTAAACCAATAGAGTATTACGGAACAATAGTACTTTTAATCCCAGTAGTACATTACCGTGGGATATTTTCCGACATCTACGCGGGCGAAGCCGCGGGCAAAAGCTAGTACTATTATATGATAATCCATAGAACGTACACAGAAATACAAAAAGTTTTGGTCTCTTCCGTCATCTATGGTTATAATTTAAAAAAGTCGTATAGTCAGTAATCTATAGTAAGTAAAAATCTATACGGGATTTCTCAGTCACCGAGTCTCAGACTGAGAAAACTCGTGTCTTTACAATGTAGGTATTGTTTTATTATTTTAGTGGTAGCCGTTCGTCGGGAATATCCTGTAAGAATGTATCAGTCAGTGTATCAGTTTGTGCCATCACGTAGTCCTAGGACTAGTGCCAGGCTCGCGGGATGTTTTAGTCAGTAAGTCTGACACGCCCTCCCGCTCCGCCGAGAGCGGGAGAAGAGATTTGCAAGAGCAAACGTGCTCGGAGGAAGGAAGTATTCCAGTAAGTGCTGGTAGGGATCTTGACGATCTTCCGGGCTCTGGGATTGTCTTGATAGTCGTGGAATACCTCCCCACTCCTCTTAAGCACCTCGGGCCATGTTGCCCCCTTATCACTACGACACTATGTTCTAGTCTAACGACCGTTTTCGGGGGCCCATTATTGCGTGTGCAAGTCACCCCCTGCCATTTTATTCGTGTATTATATAACATTGATCAGGCAGGGGACATAGTCTTTCCATAGTTCTTGGTAACCAATCCTCTAAGGCCACCTAAACCCATAACCCAATATGTTTCGTTTCCATGTCCTCAGTAGTCCTGCACCAATCGGGGGTTGTCCTTGGGTGCATTTGCATAGTGCATACAGGGATAATCGTCGGTTGGTGCCTCCTCATCATTTAAAATTGTCTAAGGGCGCGTAGACATAGAACGTCCGTTTTGCAGGATCCTTTTTAACAGATCCGTCGCTACTGGAGGTAATATTCACACAGGATTTACAGGACCGATTATGCCGACCGAACTGGTCTACTTTCAACACAATTTATCAAAACTTATTGGTCAATGTATTTTTCAAACGCCTTGCTTGCCATGATTAGGAGCGCACTGGACACGTGTACTCTAGCGAATGAAAGCGGCAAATGGCGCCTATGTGCAGCACACCGCACTCCGCGTAGTACACCGCTCCCCGCGCACCCCGTGCCAAGCCTCGCGCGGTTTCGATCAGATAAAACGGATGAGTATTTCCGTTGTATGTGGGATTTTTTACTGGATCCAGAATACTGTCATGTGTGTGAACTAGACTACATACGACAATAGCGTATGCTTACTTTTAAACGGACCTGTAAAACGGACTGCTGCATATTTGATCGGATCGGTATATTTTACTGGATCCGGAATACTGTACTATGTGTGAACTCGCTCATACAACTACACACGCCATCAAATAACGGGCCTGCATAACGGATCGCTATGTGTACGCATCCTAACGGGCCTCTGCGAGTTGGCTTCGGCCCCTCGTACGCCTTCCAAATGTTTGGGACCCCTGGGTCCCGAGATATACAAGGTGTAAGGGACAGCCCTCCGCAGACTGATGGGGTGGATTTATCATACTAAGATGGCCAGTACATGAAATTATTTCAGGAACGTTATGGGAATCCAATAAATCTGATTTGTCTTTTACCTCACACGCAATGTATCGTTACCGTGGCAAAACGCGCGTAGCGAACGGCAGCGCAGCGAGCCTTCAGCCGCCGAGTATTTTTCAATATCCATTGCTGATTTTTTTATTTTAGCTGCTTTATTTACATTAATGGAGTGCTGCGTACAATGTAATACATTGAAATAAATGAACAGTAACTGAACATACGATAAAAAAAAATCCTGAGAATATTTTCGGTGGAATATGATTCAAAATAAGGATCTGAATGCACCCTGTTAGTTTGCGGAGGGCTGTCCCGTACACCCTGTTAGTTTGCGGAGGGCTGTCCCTTACACCCTGTTAGTTTGCGGAGGGCCGTCCCTTACACTCTGTATAAACATATAAATACAATAACAAATTCTTTGTTGAGAGTAACAATGACACTCGTACAGTGTTCGTGACAATACATAAAGTTACAACTTGTTAGTGTCACCAACACACCTGTGACTGCCTTAAGTTTATGTAATTGTGTTACAACAAGAGTTACATGAACACACAACAAAATGATCATTGCTTCCGCATTGCAGCTGACACACTGGAGCAACGAATTATAAACCGAAAGAAAACGAATGGTTGCGCTCGCTGCCGCACTTATACGGGGAACTTGGGCTTGCAGCTCACAATACAGCCTGTTAGACCGAACTAGAGTCTACTTTGTTTTTAGTTTATTTAAATGTTGTTTTCTATTGTCAATCTTGTTTCGGTCTCTTTAGTGCAATACTTATAAGTTGACTTTTTGCAGTGGGGTTTTTGATTTTTTAATTATTTATTTTATTTTAGACTTTTTAGTGTCCAGGCGCACTCCTATACCCCGTTCGGGTAGCAATACTTAGTGACGTAATACTTTTAGTGTATACAAATTGCGAGAAGAATTGAACCTTGTTAGGGTCATTACAACTGATTGACTTAAGTGTTCACGTGAGGTGCGGTGACTAGCGACAGTGCAGATTTCAATAATATATTACAAAATATTTTCAATTCATGCTATGATATGTTTAAAAATGCGTAACACGAGGTCTGACACACACTTTAAATACAAACATTTAAATGCATTGATTGCCAATTTATTATTCCTAATTAAAGGATCAAAATCAACCCACGTCCTACTACGAAGAAAAGTATCTCAAAAAGCATAAAAATGGGTATAAAAAGATGGCATACTTCCGAACGCCATCCTTACAGTCTAACATATAAAAAAATTGCTATGAATATTCGTTCAGGGGCAGTGATATGTATGTACAAGAATATAGCTACAATATTGGGAAATACTTGGCTATCTTGACTTCAATTATGGAGTTCCATTATCGAACTGGAACGTGGAGTTTCTTGCCCATTCTCCTCCATACGAATCTATCTTTTGGAAGGGGCGACTAGAATCAATTTTGACGTTCAAAAGTGCCTTTTATGTGCCTATTTGAATTAAATGATTTGACTTTGAACAACTGAGATTTTTTTCTCACTTGTTCGACCGCCGAACATCGAACTAGTGAAAATTAAAACTTATTTGTTGGATCATTAGTATTGTTAAATAGAACCGAGTACACTAAGACAGAGTAGACTTTTGTAAATAGAACCGAGTAGACTAAGACAGAGTAGACTTTTGTAAATAGAACCGAGTAGACTAAGACAGAGTAGACTTTTGTAAATAGAACCGAGTAGACTAAGACAGAGTAGACTGTTGTAAATAGAACAGAGTAGACTGTTGTAAATTCCAACTCTACGTATTGTTGACGATTAAAATAGATTGTAAAAGATGAGTTTATTAAGTTTTTTAAAAGATGAGGTAAAAAATAACAACATTTTTTTACAGAACTTAAAAGATGGTTCGTAGGTACTGGATTAGTTCTTTCCCAACCTGAGTAACATATAATTGTCATGACATGAGCGCACACTCCCCGCGTCCCGCGCCCATGTCTGCATGACATGACATGAGCGCACACTCTCCGCGTCCCGCGCCCATGTCTGCATCGACAACAATAATCAAATATGGCATTTCTCCTTTCAAGTTCTCTGTTGTTAGGTTTACAAGTATAGTACTCTCATCTTCGAACGTGTCGTAATTGGATCCAGCCCCTTATGAGGACATTATTTTCCAGATAATTCATATTTACTGATTCAGAGAGTTTCTATCTGTCCTTTTGTCAGGCCGGTATGATTCCATAATCTCTTCTAGATTATTGGGACGTTAAAACCATTCATAGATAGGTTTTTCTATCTCCAGTATACCAAAACTGGTGATAGGTAGGATAGGTTATTGGGTACGGCCGTTAGAAATACTTTCTAATGACAGTCGAGCTTGATCACAAATGTTCTTGTACATAACTGCCCCTGAACGAATTTTCATAGCAATTTAGGTCAGAAGTAACAGCGCGGTGCCGCGTGTCTGGACGACTGCTTACTAAGTTCTAACAGACAAGAGCAAGACAAAGAGAAAGGTGCTTTAAAATAGTTTGTCCTTCGCAAAAACTTAATCATTCCATTGACGTAAACTGATCTTTAATTATTGTCTTTTATAATGAAAGTGAGTCACTCATCTTGTTAAAGTTAGCTCACGACTGCGACAAGAAGCATTCGAACTGTGGCGACCGCGACCACGTTTCGTGCCATATTATTAAAATACAGTTTATAACGGTCATGGAGGAGTTTTAAACAAAACATTGGCCGCCATTTCTTGTTACGAATCCCTGTAAACGAAGGCATCGCGATCGCTACGATTAGAATGAATCTAACCCTAGTGCACACACAGCACCGCAGCTCGAACGCAAACCGCGAATGCACACAGGTGACCTTCGACCCGGAGACGCGGCCCGGCGTGTCCAACCTGGTGACCATCCACTGCCTCGCCGACGATAAGTTGCCCGAGGAGGCCGTGCTGGAGGCCGACGGGCTCTCCACGGCGCAGTACAAGCGCGTCGTGGCCGGCGCCCTGCAGCGCGCGCTGGCGCCAGTGCGCGAGCGCGCCCGGAGTCTGCGCGCGCGCCCGCAGCTGCTGCACGACGTGCTGCGCCACGGCGCTGCGCGCGCCCGGCCCCGCGCCGACCTCGTGTACGAGCGCGTGGCGGCACTCGTGGGGCTGCGCGCACGCCGCTAGCTCACAGGCGGTGGTGGTGGTGCTGCATGGGCGCCAGGTGCTCGTGCGGCGCGTGCTGCGCGTGCGGGGCAGGCGGCGCGTGGCGCTCGCGCAGCAGCGCCAGCAGGTCGCGCAGCAAGTCCACGGCCTGCGCGACGGCCTCGGCCTGCTTCTCGGCGGCCAGCGCGCTGCGCATGGCGGCCTCGGCCAGCAGCTCCTCGGTGGCGAGGCGCGGCGCGTCGGGCGCGGGCGCGGAGCCCTCGCTGCACATGTCGTCGTCCAGCAGCGCCGGCTTGCGCTCGTCGTCCGAGTGGCTCGCACGCCGCGCGCCGCCCGCTGTAGACCACGCACGGCTTTGTTAGTGCTTTTATTACAAGAACTCGTGCTGATAAACCTAAGCATTCACTCGTGTGCGCACACACATGCTACCGAGTGTTACATCACACGACATAGCCCAGTGAAAATAACAATGCGTCTGCGAAATAAATCCTGGTGAATATTTCTCACCGGGATTATCTTTATTAAGGCACTAGCTTTTGCCCGCGTGGAGGTCGAAAATTTTCTTTGAATTTTAATATAAACTTTCATCCCCTAATCAGCCCCTGTAGGATAATTTTTAAGAAAAAATTTGCCTATGTCCGTCCCCGGGATACCATCTATCTCCTTGCCAAATTTTATCGAAATCCGTTCAGCGATTTACGCGTGAAAAGGTAACAGACAGAGTTATTTTCGAATTTATAATATTAGTATGGATTAGAAATAATGTGTGAAAAAAAAATAGTAAAAAAGAAAAATAGTAGCTGTCAAAAGTCCCGAAAATCAGTTTTTTGCTGACATTGGTAATTAGTTCTCTTCGCCCGCGTGTATTTTGGAACTTCAACGTCCCGTCGACCCCATTTAAAGAGTAGTTTTGGAAAATGTATGATTATGATCTTTATTATTTACCTAGTGTGTTTGTGGCCAGTTTCTAAACCGAAGGAATGAGATAACTGTATTCCTCCTTTTCACCCTTATAGGGGTTGATTTGTGTGTCCTAAGACTATTAATCTTTGATTTCATCCTTATAGGGGTTGATTTGTGAGTCCTAAGATTATTAATCTTTGATTTCACCCTTATAAGGGTTGATTTGTGTGTCCTAAGACTATTAATCTTTGATTTCATCCTTATAGGGGTTGATTTGTGAGTCCTAAGATTATTAATCTTTGATTTCACCCTTATAAGGGTTGATTTGTGAGTCCTAAGATTATTAATCTTTGATTTACACTTTTTTTGTGCAGAATTAAGTAAAGCAGAAACTTGTGATGACATAAAATGACGTAAAACTAATGTTACATTATTCGAAATAGAAATTAGTGGATGGGTCGCGCAGTATTTCTAATCCCTTAATAAACATAGTCATGGTGAGAAATCTTCACTAGGATTTGTTTCGCAGATTTGCTTTTAATTTGTGTGTGGGCTAACATGAGCTTGTGACACAAGAGATTGCTCCGGTGTATCAGCTCGTGCTACGGATCAAACAGTACCTCATACTGAACTAGTTAGAATAAATAAACATTACATTACACATAACTGACAATCTAGTTTCCAAAGTTATTTCAACTCACACCCAATTATTCGTTAATGTATAAATGTCATCTGACGTTTGGAAAAGTAGTTTTACAATAATATCAGAACCCGGTATGTCCAGTGGCGTTCCTTTCACTAAAGCCCGGCTTTCAATCTAACATGAGTCTATCAGTAAAAAACTACACCCGTAAACTTGTAAAGCAACCCACTCTCCAACTCAATCATTCATGTCGCAAGAATTGATAAGAATAATAACATTTTAAAATCCGCGCGTCCGCGTTGCCGCGCAGGCCGCGCGCTCTATACGATATTACGATGCGTGGTTGCCAGGTTTACGCGCTCAAAGAATAATATTTGAATTCCACGCCGTTTTGATCACGCACCGTTGCCAAACTATCTCAGATGCCACAGTTGCGATCTCGCTCTCTTAAATTGTATAGCTTCCTCGCTCACACGAACTGGCTTCTTATGAGGCTTCTAGACCTCTAATTTTTTGCAAAGAAATTGTTAACGTGGCCGATAACATTATTAGGTACTCATTTCACAGATTGTTCTAATTTTTAAACCCAGCTTTTGACTTTTTATGAATGGAACGAATCTTGTGTATGTATGACACTGCGCAAAGCGTGAATTTTTATAGAACGATACAATTTCAAATTTGTTTTGAGCAGTTACTGGCTCATTTTTTTTCTTTGATATTTTTATTCATTTTCTGTGAATTTAAGTGTTGTGATTCGTTTTTGATATGATTACCTTTGTTTTGAACTGATTAAAAAGTTTCTTATCATTAAAATTAATTCGGAAACACATCCAATTGTTCCTTGTGAAGGATTAAAATATGTGCAATCGTACTCGGAAATTCATGAAGATTGCCTTCAAGATGTCTTTAAGGAACTTTTAAAGTTAGCTCAATTGTGATCATTCTTGTGACAAGTTGTGAACGTGTTTTTTCATCTATAAAACGTATTGACAGATATTTAAGAAATTCTCAAGGACAAGGAGCGGCTTTCCGAATTATCGATAATTGCCATAATAACAGTAATAATCTTCTTCAGACTTCCGTGTGTTAATGTTTGTCATCTGTCTGTGGTAAAAAAGTGAAAAATGAAGAGTTATGCCTGTTTACATTGTGAGTAATTATAAATATTATCAACTTCGTTAACAATGAGTAGTTAGAAATCAATCAATTATTTGTGCGTCATCTAGTGTAGGATTGTAATACTTTGCCCATAGCGACTGTTGCGAGCGAGTGACTTAACTCGAAGAGCTCTGTTGTGCCAATAATGTTAATAGATGGCTCTGTCATATGACTGTATCAATTTTACATGAAACTGATACTATGTAAAGGATTACCTGTAGGTACCTACTCTTCGTATTTATGAATTAATTTATATTCAAGCATTACATCACGTCTGTATTCTCCGGAGGGTAAGGCAGAGGTATACCTACCTAGCTACACCCACGGTTTTCTATGTGTTTTTATGTGTTTTGTTGTGTTGTTAATTCAAATTTAAATATTTATTTATACATAATAAGACAAAAAATTGCTAATAGCAATTATGTATGTACTTACTACATTCGTATTTCATATATGTAAGTACTCAAACGAAAGGCACAGTCCGTACAGTCGCAGCTTAGCCACTCGTCAAGCGATACGGTAGGTACCTAGCTGGTGTTTTTAATCGTAAAAATATGTCGGCTTGCCCTAACTTTTCCTCTTACGCACGCCACTGGGTATGTCCACTCTAAAGTGGGAAATGAAAGTAGTTTTACCATAATATCAAAACCCGGTATGTCCACTCTAAAGTGGGAAATGAAAGTAGTTTTACCATAATATCAAAACCCGGTATGTCCACTCTAAAGTGGGAAATGAAAGAGATGTTTCTGACTATAGATTATTAAGTTGCGAGATTTTTATCACTCGTGTAGGAGACTGTATTTACTAGAATAGAAATAAAAATAATATAAAAATAACGGATTAAGATAAAAAATCAGGTTCAAGTATGAACATACCTTTGTTTGACATCAACTAGCGAAACGATCCGGAGTTTGACATCAACTAGCGAAACGTTTCGGAGTTTGACATCAACTAGCGAAACGTTCCGGAGTTTGACATCAACTAGCGAAACGTTCCGGAGTTTGACATCAACTAGCGAAACGTTTCGGAGTTTGACATCAACTAGCGAAACGTTTCGGAGTTTGACATCAACTAGCGAAACGTTCCGGAGTTTGACATCAACTAGCGAAACGTTCCGGAGTTTGACATCAACTAGCGAAACGTTTCGGAGTTTGACATCAACTAGCGAAACGTTCCGGAGTTTGACATCAACTAGCGAAACGTTCCGGAGTTTGACATCAACTAGCGAAACGTTTCGGAGTTTGACATCAACTAGCGAAACGTTTCGGAGTTTGACATCAACTAGCGAAACGTTCCGGAGTTTGACATCAACTAGCGAAACGTTCCGGAGTTTGACATCAACTACCGAAACGTTCCGGAGTTTGACATCAACTACCGAAACGTTCCGGAGTTTGACATCAACTAGCGAAACATTCCGGAGTTTGACATCAACTAGCGAAACATTCCGGAGTTTGACATCAACTAGCGAAACGTTCCGGAGTTTGATATCAACTAGCGAAACATTCCGGAGTTTGACATCAACTAGCGAAACATTCCGGAGTTTGACATCAACTAGCGAAACGTTCCGGAGTTTGATATCAACTAGCGAAACGTTCCGGAGTTTGACATCAACTAGCGAAACGTTCCGGAGTTTGACATAAACTAGCGAAACGTTCCGGAGTTTGACATAAACTAGCGAAACATTCCGGAGTTTGAAACAAAATCACTTTGCAACTTGCGACTTCACACCCATTTTTAATTTGGTCTGTCTGACATGTAAAGAAGACAACTGAATGTCATTGTGCAGTACGGACCTTACAACCCAAAAACATAATGCTGAGTCGGTAAAGCAGATTCTATCGTGCAATGAGCAGGGAAAAATAGCCCTTTTGGTAACGAACAGATTTTGGATGTGACTATACAATGTCGAATACATTGTACAGTCACATCTAAAATGTGTTTTGCTTTGCATGACTATTGCGCTTCGCCTACGTACAGTCTTGTTCCTCGGCACTCACATTCTCGGCCGCTGCTGTTGAATATATTCTGCAAGCGCTCCTCGGCGCTGGAGAGGTCGCCCAGGGCGCCGCCGGCGGCGCACTTCTTGCGGGCTTTGTATTTTATGTCAGCCCAATACTGAAACAACATCATTTTGTTTTAACGTACCTACCAGATGATTAGTTCAATACTTTATTGCATTCCACAATGTATAAGCTTTGGTGGTACACATTAGATAAAGAACATGCAACAGAAAGATATTCTAAAAAGAAAAACATTGCGTATTTTACATGACTTTTAGGGATTTATCATTTAAATATTCGTTTACACTGTAATAATACCATTTATAGTTTTTTTTAATTTATTTATTCGTGAAGAGATGGAGTTTTTTTCATTTCTTATTGATTCGGGTAACTTATTTTATTGGCATAACCAGAGCGCCTGTTGAATGTATTGTTAAGCGGGATGTTGGTAAGTTTAGTCGTGTTTTGTATCGGAGTGTGTACCTACCTATCTTGTTTGTATGTCTTCCCGTTTAGTGTAAAAGTCTTGGTGTTTATGAACGAATTTGCATTATTTCAAGTGTATATATATGTACAAGGCAGAGTTAAAATCCAGTTATCCAGTTTTATTGAGAGAAGAGTATAAACATTGTTCAAACGCGAGCCTATTATTATTAAAAAAAACCGGCAAAGCGCGTGTCAGGCCACACACAATGTAGGGTTCCGTGATCAGTCAATATTTAATTTTATCGACAGCAAAAATCTTGTATTTCATAGTATTTCTCAAAGACATTTAAATATACGTCGCCACTGTACTTTACATTTTTTTTTTGCAAAGATGTCTTCATGTAAAACGTTTTCGCAAAATTTCACACTACGAAGTTAGCATGCAGCACGTCCGCACTCTAAGGCCTCTGCCTCGAATTTTGCGGGCAGCGGGGCGGCAGCGGCAGCGGCAGCGGCGCGGGAGCGGTAGGATTTTATGCGTAAAATTAAATGGACCGGACCTCGAAAACAGCGGCGCGGCAGCGGGGCGGGAGTGGGCGACGAGCGGTGCACTCCAGTCAAGCAGTGACCGCCGCGCGTCTGCATTGATAGTGCTGAGCAATTTATTTTTGTGACGTATCGAAATGTCCTCGGACGTGCAGGAACAAATTATTCCTGCCGCTCCCGCGCCGCCGCCGCTGCCGCCCCGCTGCCCGCAAAATTCGAGGCAGAGGCCTAAGCCACGAGCCGGCGTGGCGGCGGGCGCGCCGTACTGACCAACACGCGCGATTTTTTCGCGTCTGTGGGAACACAAATACAGAATTTCATGGATTCGGCACACAATGCCACATTCGCAAAATGACATATTGGAATTTCGCAAAATGTCACATTCTCAAATTGCCATATTCTGAAAACACCACATCGCAAAACGTCACATTAGCAAGATGCTATTTTCGCATAATGTCAAAACATCGAAAGGAGATGTTTCAAAATGTATGGAGCCCCGGCCAGGTATTAGTACACCCTATTAAAAAATGGGGAAACAATTAAAACAGTTTCCAATCATCCAATTACTTTTAATTGGCTTTGTTTGGTAGTAAAGTACAAGAATGTACAATTGAAATTGCAACACACAACAAAAACCCATCATGGCGGTAAGTTGTCATGTTGATTGATTATTGACATTTGACATGTTTACTTCTGTCATATTACATTGTCAAAGAGAATCATAACATTGTCGTACTTTTAGTCTTTTGCAATATTATTTTAGATCTAATCGTAAAGTCGAAAATCTATTCAAGAAATCTGACAGATTGTAGTAGCTTGATGTACTGGCGTCTGTACATAAAGTATAGTCCAGTTAAGCAGACGACAACCTCATAGGTTGACCTGCGATATGCTAAGATTTTTACTTATAGCATAAACGTACAGAATACAAACATTCAATAGTCGAAATATTAACTCGGACAAAAACAATGTAACGATAAACGAAAGCCAGGTTGTTAAAAATAACTCGAGAGAACAGAACATCAGAACACGATCGACAACGAAAGCGACTGAAGTGACAGTAGACAGTTCACGATCTATGATCAATGGTCGATCTATGGTTTACTGTCATTGGTTTTTAACCACAGAGTACCTAAATTGGCGAGACGCCATATTGAAAGTCGATAAAATAATTGATAAATATCAAATTATTATAAGAGAAATATGCATTTATGCAATTTATCAGTATTTTTCCCGAATTCCACGATTTTTTCTCGATTTTTCGAGGTATTGTACATATTCTGGGCCCATTTTGAAACATCTCCTTTCACTGCGGACACAGTAAATGTTTTTTTTTTAATTTGGACATTACTATGTTTTTTATAAATAACGCCACCTAGCTAAAACTTTAAGAATTACTTAATTACAAGCAAATCGTACTATCAATACTGAAATAATCAAATTAGTATTATTTTTTATTCATAAATCATCGGCCTACTGCAAGAAGTCACTGAGACTTTAACAATCTTGTATTGTCATTAAAGTAAATCGCACATTATGTGATATGACTTTTTGAGAATGGTGCCGATTCTCTTGTACACCGAACTACACTAACTAAATTATCACTAAAATTCCTTACTTTTGGTTATGAGAATCTTAAAGCTATTCTGCAAAAAATATCACTAAATTTAAAAATAATTTTGACAACTAAATCGAATTTGACAATTGCGACTTCACGTGGTAAGTACTTGTTTGCCCTACCCCGTGATTTTTTGAGCCGGAGGCGTGCAGGGGAGCCTCGACGTGATTTATACGGAATTTTTAACTTTTTGTTTGAAAAATATGAAAAATTATAACCTACTAGCTTGTGCCCGCGGCTTCGCCCGCGTGTATGTCGGAATATATCAAATTAATATCTACCACCTACCCTACGTGTTAATCCAGGTTCTAAAACATCTGTATGCCAAATTTCCTCTATATTCAATCAACCGATTTAGCGCCAATCCGGAACATACATCCCGACAAACAACAAATGGACAAAAATTCTAAAAACTATAGTGTGCGCAACAGACTCGTTCAATCACTTCTTTTCAAATATATGCAATGCACAGGTCTGACTTCGTTACTATTTTTAACCGACTTCAAAAAAAGGAGGAGGTTATCAATTCGGTTGTATGGTTTTTTAATGTTTGTTACCGTTGCTCCGTCATTTATTAACCGATTTGAAAAATTATTTATTTGATAGGACATACTTTCAGATTGGTCCCATTTTTATCAAAATCCAGTTCTGATGATAGGATCCATGAGGAATTGAGGTATCTCGTCAAATACATATTATTGGCAAACACATAGTGATTTTGGTATTTTCGTCAACAAATCAAGCATTTGTATTCAGAAAGTATGATTTGGTGAAGTGGAACTGGCGAAGAAGACCATAGATGGCTACAGGAACTCATCAATGATAAGTATTTCATGGGTGGCGATAAGATATCTCGATTAAGATAGTTAAACGACTATGACGAAGCAAATTTAAATAAATGCTTCTGATGAAAATTGTACCATTGAACTCAGATCAGTAATAAAACAATGTATCCCAGCCGTGTTGGGGCTTATTGGAAATGTTATGAGATGCACTCTATAAATTATTTTCAACCGACTTCAAAAAAGGAGGAGGTTCTCAGTTCTTAGAAATCTTTTTTTTTAATGATAAATGGTAAATGATTTTATTTCTGTAAGTAGGTTTATACAAACACTTTTACATGTCAAACATTTTTTTTTAAACTAGATGAGGCCGGTGTTTCCTATCTGACTACTCTGAGAAGAAAGGCCGAAACAAACTCAGAGGTCACAGTCTCTTTTAAAGTCCAGACATAATCTTGGTCAGATCATGTGAAGACCATGTAGGTTGGTGTCTGAAATAGTCTTTTGAGGAAAGAACCACACAGATTGAGTGGACCTGTCCAGTCAGTGCAAGCATCTGTCAGTAATCGTACAGCTCAACATAAAAGTTAAGGAGCTCAACGATTCGACGAACAATACCAAAGAAAGGACATTTGGGTAGGCCGCATAATTTACTCAAACTGGCAAACTATGATTAAAGCTGAGAGAAAAGAAAAAGAAAAAAAAAAATGGTATGGTTCCCGATTACTCGAAGACGGCTGAACCGATTTGGAAAATTCTTTTTTTGTTTGAAAGGGTATACTTTCCGGGTGGTCCCATTGTCATCAGGTCAGGATCTGATGATGGGATCCTGGAGAAATCGAGGGAACTCTTCAATATAGGCACACCTATAGCGATTTTGGTATTTTTTATTGTAACTTGTGCATTTGCTCTGGGAAAGCAACATTTGGTGAAGTGGAATTGATGACGAAGACCACAGATGGTAAGATGGCCACTGGAACAACTCAATAATAAGTATTTCACGGGTTACGATTCCATTACTTTAAAATTATTGTTAAGCAATAGAAGCTCGTTACAATACATATGGTGAAGTGGAGCTGATGGTGAAGTACCAAGAGAACTCCTCAACAATTAACGTCCCTGCATCGGGAAAAGCAATGTTTTGTAAAAGGTGATGAGCAGTTATCATTAGGTTATTGTAACTCAGATAAATTACGAACAAACCCACTAAAAAGTGAAAAATAAAAGCAACCGACTTCCAAAACAAACACTACAAAGTGAAAAATAACTTTAATTTCGGAAGTCAGTGGCAAAAACCTAAAATACAGATCCAAAGACACCGACTTCCGAAAAAGTATTAGTACCGAGTTTCGAGTTAATATGACAGTGTGTTAAAATTTTTCCTTACTGTTCCTTACTGTTCTTACGGTCCTAGTGTTCCTTACTTGTTTAAAAAAACTAAGAGTGACAATTTGTATTATTTCCTGAGGCAAATTTTGCCAAGTTTCAAGTGTATTAACCAAAGGAATAAGATTTTTCATATAATCTGTATCCCCTCTTTTCACCCCCACAGGGGTGGAATTTTGAAAAATCGTTTCGGATTTTTCCATAACTGAAATCAAAGATTTCTTATACCAATTTTTGAGTTAATCAAGCCACACAGTAAAATCCTCCTCTTAAAAATCTAATTACCCCTTCTCACCCCGTCAGGGGTAGTTTTGAAAAACCAATAGTAAGAAACTTTATTGCTTATTTAGGCAAATATTCGTGCCAAGTTTCAAGTTTATTAACCAAATGAATAAGATTTTTCATCTAAACTATATCCCCGCTTTTCACCCCCACAGTGGTAGAATTTAAAAAAATCGTTTAAGATATTCCCAAAACTTGACTCAAAGATTATTCATACCAATTTTCGAGTTAATCAAGCTACGCAGTAAAATTCTTCCGTGTAAAATTGACAACCCCTTTTCACCCCGTCCGGGGTAGATTTTCGAAAAAACCTTGATACAGATTATTCTTTATTTTTGGACTTAAGTATAAATACTGAGTTTCGAGTTAATCGGACTGCGTGTTAAAATTCTTCCATACAAACTTTGACACCCCCAATCCCCCTCGTGGGGGTAGTTTAGAAAAACCAAAAATTACTAAGTTCATAATCTACTAAGATAAGTATTTGGGCCAAGTTTCAAGTTTATTAACTCTAGGAATAAGATTTTTCAAACAAACGAAATCCCTCCTTTTCACCCCCTTAAAAGTCGAATTTCCAAAAACCCCCTCTTAGTGCTCCCCTACATTATAAAAGAAAGCCGTGTGCAAAATTTCACGTTCCTAGTCCCAGTAGTTTCGGCTGTGCGTTGATATATCAGTCAGTCAGTTTCTCCTTTTACATATATAGATGTGTCAAACCGCCATATTTATTCCTCAGGTAAAAGTTATCTGACGATTGAAAAATCAGCCCTAAATGGAAAAAAAAACGTATTATTGAAGCTAACCCAAAAACCACTCAACGGAATTTGACCAAATTTATATGCAACCACCTCAGGACTATACCCTTTCAAATAAAAACTTTGCAAAAAGGCAAATTTATGTTGCGCTAAGTCGTGTCAGAAGTTTGGAAGGCGTAGTTTCATCAGGTTTGGACGCCGTCAACAACAAATTATTAAGTCAACCACACGACGACAGATCGGTGACCAAATCTGTCTTCTGACAATCAAGGTCACACATAACATACGACTCAAGTAGCGCAATTTGAAGCATATTACCATTAAAATAATTTATAGCCAGAGTACATCCCACGACAATTCCAATAAGCCCAAACACGGCTAGGATACATTATTTTATTACGGAGTTCCGGTGCCTACCTTCCGGCTTCATCATCAGATCAGTTCAATGCTACCATTTTCATCAGAACCATTTATTTAAATTTACTTCGTCTTAGTCGCTATCTTAATCGAGATATCGCCACCCACTTATCATTGAGGAGTTCCCGTGGACATATGTGCTCTTCTGCATCAGTTCCACTTCACCAAATTATACTTTCTGAATGCAAATGCTTGACTTGTTTATGAAAATACGTAATTAATATTATTTAAATGCCTATAATATTTGAGGAGTTCCCTCAATTCCTCTTGGATCCTATCATCAGAACTGGATTTTCATAAAAATGGGACCAATCTGGAAGTATGTCCTTTCAATATAAAAAAAGAATTTTCCAAATCGGTTTAAAAAAATACATACAACCGAATTGAGAACCTCCTCCTTTTTTTTGAAGTCGGTTAAAAATAAAGACTAAAATGTTCCTCAAGAAGTCAAGATACGAACTATGACTACATTTTCAATCCCTTAAATCTCTTAAAAAGAGGTACTTACACAAAATTTGTAATATTATTTGTGATTTTTAAAATCAACCCCTATTTTACCCTCTTAGGGGATGATTTTTCAAAAACGCTGAACCACATAATTCTTTATTTCCTACCAAAAGTATGAATTTGAATTTTCATATCCCTAACTTAATAAATGCAGGGTTTCCCATACAAACTTTCATCCCCTAGATCACCCCCTGTAAGGTTATTTTTGAAACAAAAAGTAGCCTATGTCCTTCCTTAGGATGCCATCTATCTCCTTGCCAAATTTTATCGAAATCCGTTTAGTGGTTTAGGCGTGAAAAGGTAACATACAGACAGACAGACAGAGTTACTTTCGAATTTATAATATTAATAATATAATAATATAGTAAGTATAGTATAATAGTATATATAGTATAGTATGGACGTGTTGAGTTTTAGAGGTTTATTGCTCTTACAAAGGGGGTCAAATTTTTTATTATTTTTGCGATAGGACACACCGTTTTCGAGATATACGCAAAAGAAAAGAAAAAAAAAGCTGCGGTACCTACTGTTTTTTCACCTGAAGTCGAGGTGTTGGTGTGAATTTTAGTTCATGCCAACTAATTTTATTCCACACCTTTTTAATCGCGATTAAAAATAGTCAAAAACGTCAAATTCAGAATAGCAAAATTACCATTTTCACTAAACTAATAAATCAGTGCTATCTTATTACTGTCAAACTAAAATATAGTTGTGTCACTTTAGTCAATTTCAGAATGGAAAATCGTCATTTGACAGGAATAAACTAAATTTTGGTGATTTTTAGTCTAGTTTAGACGCATTTGTGACAAGAGATAAAATAATTTTTGTTCTAATTATCTTTCGTTTTCTTAATTCGGAGGTCACAATATCATCAAAATTATCTGTTTTATCTCTTAATAAACGGTTTGTTTTATAATAACAATGCATCGCATGTATGTAATAATTAAATTAGTTTCGTGCCAAGAGTTCAATGAAGCAAATACAAAAAAAAATTGCGCCTAAATCACCTTACTTTAACAGCAGTCTACAGAGTCTGCAGGCTTAAGAGAAACAGAATCGAGGTGGCATAAAAGAAGTATTTTTTTTTTGGAAATTGCCCGCTGAATGTACTTTTACAATAATTATGTATATGCAGTTCAAAATTTTTAAAAAAGTTGGAATGTTTTCCTGTAGCTACAACGGTTAAGGTAACCTACCCGTACAACCCGTACAACCCGTACAACCCGTCCGAATATCAAATGTTGTAGGGAATGTCGTCAGTTTGTAGGGTTTCCGTCACCGGTTCCGGTGCAAGGAGAAGTCCAGTTCGCAGGTAAGGATTTTAATGACTACAATAAAATAGCTCCAAATCCGACAACCTTTTCTCAGAAGGGACGAAGGAGGGGAATTGGGGTCCTCTAAACCAAAAATATGACAGTCAGTCTTCAAGGATAATTTCTGACTTAATAGCGGAGTCTCGTGTAGCTATCTATTCCGAGTAGGACGCAGGCCACGAAAGCACTGCTGGTTCAGTCTGACAAAATATGAATATTCTAGTGGAGGTCATTGACTCGCGGACTCTCGACAACGCGATTCAGAAACGTGACGTAATGGCACAGCGCCATCTAGTATCGAATAATGGCATCTTTTGTTGTCTTGCTTACATAATAGGTGGCGCTGTTAGGTTTAAAGAAGGTTTGCTACAATCTCCCCCTCAGTTCCCGAAGACGTCTCGGCGAGAGGAACTGGAAATTTGTTGCTTTCTAGGACGTCCACGGCCTCTTGTACTGGCGGGAAGTGTGGTCTGGGTAACCACCTTCTTCGCAGGTCGTCCTCTTCTTCGTAGCGGGTGTATAGGCGCAGGAGCTTTGGTGGAATTTTCACCTTTCATGAGCCACTTCAACGCTTGATGGTCCGTGATAACGGTAACCGGTAAGCCTCTATGTAAGCTCGAAAGTCTAGGGCCCACATACTACGGCTAGCGCTTCTCGCTCGATTGTGGAATAATTTCTTTCCGCTGCCGTAAGTAATCTACTTGCATATTCCACGGGGTGCTCTTCCTCTTTCTACCCCTGGACGAGAACTGCTCTAGTCAAAACCTCTGAGTCTGAGTGCAAAACCACGGGCATCTGTCTTCAGGATGTAGGGCTTAGTTTCATCTGCTTGTTTTAGGAAAGGCGCAGTT
The DNA here is from genome assembly GCA_947568875.1 of Fissipunctia ypsillon. Lineage (NCBI taxonomy): Eukaryota > Metazoa > Arthropoda > Insecta > Lepidoptera > Noctuidae > Fissipunctia > Fissipunctia ypsillon. Next base: position 23,772,944 of record OX387658.1, read on the forward strand.
GTAAGTCGTTGTTTCAGTGTTGTTTATATGCATTTTGTGGTTCCGTATTCCATTCCCAACTTGCCTTTTTCTTCGTAAGCTTAGGTAAGGGGTTGAGCTATGGCCGAAAAGTTTTTAATTAACCGACGATAGTCAATACACACTCGTACTTCTCCATTATGTTTTGCAACCATTACTGCAGGCGAGACCCAAGGTGAGGTGCATGGTTCAATAATGCCATTTTGCAGCATTTTATCTACTTCAATCTTAAGGACTTCTGTTTTAGCTTGGGAAAGTCTATAAGGAGGCACTGATATTGGGATATCACTTGTGGTTACAATTGAATGCTCTCCAAGTGACGATGGATTACCATTTTCAAAGAAAACGTTCTCGTACTCTGCCAGAACTTTATTGAGATCATAACTTTGCTGATCATTAATGTTTAACGCACACAAGTCGAATGATTCGCTACCAGGGTAATTATTGGTCCTGGCCGTGCTAGGGAAGAGATCTCTTTCGAGAGACGTTAGAGTGTCTTCCACTTCTTGAACGTTGCGCTCTGCATCCTGCATCATAAAGTCAGCAAAGCGGGGTGAGTATCCATCATAGACGGTTCTGGATCTTTTTATAGTTGATTCGTCTAGCGGAATTAGTTCATAGGTATCTGCCCGTTGTGGTAAAACAGCCGTTTTCCTAGACGTCGAAGGTACAGGAGAATAATCGGAGTTGCTAGCAGTAGTACTGAAAACTACGAAGTCCTCCTCGTATAGTTCATAGGTTATAGAGCTGCCAAGGAACTTCCAGGTGAACTGTGATAAGTCTAGTATCATTCTTGCATCCTGGATAAAACCAATTCCTAGCAGGGTGCTGTTATCTCTGGACTCGGGCAAGACTATGAAGGAAGTAGGTATTACTGTCTTCGAGTCTAACTGGTACCACTGTTTTCTGGACACGTTGATACTTAGGTATCTCATCTGCTACCGTGACCCGAGCGTTTTCACTAACAAACTGCTGTCCCTTTGCTTTCAATTGTTTATATAAATGATAAGAGGCTATGCTTGTTTTTGCGCAGGTATCTATGTATGCAACTCCTTTGATGTCGCCAATATCCACATATACCACTGGTCTTGCTCTTACGTTAGAGCGGTAGTTGAATGAACAGAACTTTAGGTCCGCTGGTGGCTCTCGTTCCTTTTTATTAGAACACGTAGTACAACTGCTGCGAACTACGCCTGGTGCGCCGCATCTGTAGCATCGTATTGCAGGTGTTGAAGGTGACGGAGCTTGTGTCGACCTGGTTTGTTCGGTTTTGGGACGTAAAACTTCAAGGGGTTGAACTGGGATTCCGAGTTCCTCCTTCTTTTTCTTTAACTTTCTGCATTCTTCGGTGCGGTGTCCATTGAAGTGACGAAAGCTACACTTCTTCTTCGGCTGCAACCCGCTTTTTGATTGCTGTTTGCCTTGTGTTCCCGGATCTAGATTATTTGGCTTGTTCATTTTACAGCTGTTCAAAGGCTCGTGAAACACTTAATAGCTCGTCAAACGTCGTAACTGAGTTTCGAGGAATTTTATCTTGGATCTTACTCCTTAGTGAACCGTATATCATATCCAGTTGGTGTGATTCGGGCAAATCAGGAGCCGGAAGCTGAGATAATAACATCCGCTTGTAGGCTACAAAGTTTTCTGTAACGGTATTAGCGTCCTGCTTCACTCCAACTATCTCCTGATTCAGTACATATGCTGGTTTCTTAGGAGCAAAGGTATAGCGTAGGCGGTCCTTGAATGACTCCCATGTAGTAACATGTTTCTTCACGTCTTGCCACCATATTGCTGCTTCTCCTTTCAGCAGTAGCGGGATACTGATAAGAGCATCAGCCTCCCTAATATTTTCTATTTGTTTGAAAATGTGTGTTTCCGAGCGCATACAACCCCAATCTCTTCAAAGTGAGAGTGAACAGGCTTCTTCTGGGTAAGCTCGCTCCATCGTCGACTTTCTCTGTCATCTCTGACCTAGACTAGAGTCAAGAGCAAACCTATCTCAAATAAAAAAAAATTAAAAATTGTTTTTTAAGTACCATATAAACTTTCATATGCATTTACTAAGAAAATTGTTATTTTGACATTACAGACACTTCAATTTTATTTATTTGTATAGATGTATATAGCGTGACTGGTAATTAGTGACCGATACTTAAACACATGATTGTACTCATGATAAAAAACAACTTTTACTATGGGACCAAACCTGAAATCGTGAAAAAAAAATCTGCTGCTCCCTACATTTATGCTCGCATAATTCGTCAAAATGTAGGGAGCACCAGATTTTTTTTTCACGATTTCAGGTTTGGTGCCATAGTAAAAGTTGTTTGTTATCATGAGTACAATCATGTGTTTAAGTATCGGTCACTACCAGTCACCCTATAGATAGACGGAACAATGAAAACAACATTAAAATCTACTTGAAATTACCTACAGGTTGCACCTCACTTAAACCTCACCTAACTAAAAAAAATACAATAATAAATTAAGTCTAAAATATAAACAAGTACGTGGTGCTCCTAGACGCCTTCAAATAGTCTATCGACAGTTTAACTGACATAAAACTAAATTGAACTTGTGTCATTGTGTCTGAAAAGTTGTGTGGAAATTGGTTGTCATGGTATGGGCATGTGAAACGGAGGAATGAAGAAATTGTTATGGGGAAACTTTTGAGTATGTGCGGTCATGCTTACAACTTTCCCCAGTCATCATAAGAGTAGGGGAAGACGAAAGAAACCATGGATGGACTGTGTGAAATGGTAATATGATATGGCTAGAAACGAGGTGACTACAGAGTTGACGACTAAAAATTAAATAAGGAAGAAAAACCAACCCCACTTAAGGATAAGGTCAGGAGTGTGATGATGCCGAAATATTATTCTGATTCTTAAACCAATAAAAGTGTTTGAGTTCTACCATCTCAATTTTTTTAAAGAATTTTGCACTTTGTAGTCGGACACTTTTTACGACTTTAGGAGCATGCAACGCAACTATTTTAACAGTAATTCAACATAATTTTAAAACTCCTTTATACTTTTTTCTATGACACCCCACATGCTCATTGTGCATGGTTTTTTATTCATCTCTTAGATTCCTTAATTACATATGGTGTGCCGCCCCTTTTTTAATTATTTTAACTGCACCATTAAATAGCAGTTCATAGAAGACACCTCGCCCTGGTGCCAAGTCTCAGAGTAAAATGGCTGTGACTTACTTTACATTAAGTTAAAGAAGTATTGTCTTGACTTTAGAGATATTATTATTTTTTGTGTTATTGCTCATCTCTGAGAATGCTGATTTATCCCATTCGATGCCACCGTAGGCACACAGATAAAACACAATAAAGCGCACACGAGTGTGTTACTGGCATGGAATGGGTTAAGCTGTAAGTGACTGTAAGTCTGAGGCTCATTATTACCTATTTAATTTAAGATAACTACTGTATACAGAATCTGTTGGTAAGCCTTTTATAAATAAATAATATAGATTGCATGTGAAGTATGGCAGGAAAGGACATGTTACGCCGACCCCACATAAACTGGGAATAGGGCAGGAGAATGACTGCAGAAATGTGCGGTGTGACAGGAATGAAGAAAGTTACAAATACTACACAGTAAGCATTCGGTCCCAGGGGCAGCCAGGGCTCCACAATGCCATGGCAGTGCTTCAAAGGTATGCACCAACACCTTGGCTATCACATGGAACTCCACAACACAACTACATGAAGCGAGAGACTGACCCGGCACCACTTGTCGGGCGACTTGCGCGCTCCGCCGCTGTCCAACGCCGCCGCGTTCAGCCGCTCCGCCAGCAGTCGCCACAGCTTGCTCGAACTGAACCGGGAGTATATTGATTGTTTACCGGCTGCGAAGTCGGGGTGCTCTTCCATAAACGACAGCAATAAATCAAGTTGCTCCGAACTCACTCTACATCTAGTTAACACGGCACTCATGTCTGTCATACATATCCGTAAGTTTAGAATAAAACTATCAAAAATTCCACTTCTATGCACAATAATTTGAATGTTTTGATTATTTTTGTGGCATTGTTGATCCGGTCCGACCAGTAAGTAATAAATAATATTAAATCACCGATCCGAATTCAGTGGATTCAAAACGATCATAAGTCACGTATATATATTTATATTATTATATTGTGCCGTGGGTGAATGGATGATGGATCACAATCACAACATAGCAGATGGCACAATGATATTCTAATAAAAAACATCATTGAGATGGCAGCATTCTTTGATTGCAATATTCGCTAATCCTCGCTGTTGGCACAATACCCTAGATAATTTACGTCTATGCACAATACCACAGAGCATGTAACTTTACACAATACTATGCTGTGGTGGTACTCCGCTAGGAGTATATGTGTTCTGTGGGTACTATGCGTAGACAGAGTATTTCTAGAAATACTCTGTCTATGGTACTATGTCTATTCCATAGATAATACACTATATAAAAGTCTATTCTTTGAACATAGGGTTGAACACATGAACACTCACATTATCACAGATCACAGCCAACCACTATTACAAGTGTTGCTGAAAGTCATAGACTATCTGCAAGTGCACTGCAATAACAGCACAGAATCCGAAAATCGTGACATTATGACAGAAATTGACAGCACCGTTTGATACATTCCATCCATGAAATTAGTATGTACCTACTTCATAGATCTCATCGGCTATCTAAATCCAGAGCCTTTTTACCTTAGACAAAGACTTAAGGTACGAGTTCGTAGCTGACTGCAGACGAAGTGTCGTTGCGGCATTTTGCAGCGACACGTCACAGCGTCATGTCGCTGCAGTCATGATTTCGAACCCAACCGCAGATGGCTGCAGATGGTATATTTTTCCAAATATTAGCTTTTACGACACCGTTTATATAGTTTTTGTGAGATGCATCGTACAGTGCAGGATATTGGGCCACCGGTTTATCAGTTTTTCTTCCTCGGAATTGGAAAAACTCATTTTTTGAGAAAGATTCAATGTGTCGCTCCAGTGTCGGTGGCACTATAGTACTGATCTGCGGTCGGGCGACACGTCGTCTGCGGTCGTGTGACGTGTCGCTAGCTGCGGAAGGTATTTCATAGAAATACATAGAAACCAGTAGTGTCGCACCGACACGTCGTCTACTGCTGCTGTCTGCAGTCGACTACGAACTCGTACCTTTAAGCCTTTTACAGTTATTTTACTTCTGATTTTGCATCACTGTCAAAGTCACCGTGATAAAAGGTCGTTCTTCGGTTGTTGCCACTGTCAAGTCTTTCACTGAGTGAATTGAAATAGGCCCACCCAGCAGGATGGGTATTCCTGGTAAAGATCTTTATCTACTATCTCGATCTGGTTAGGTATCGGCATTTGCAAAAAAAAAATTGTATGAATTAATACGAGTTGGTTTGGGACCCATTACACTCGCGTTTCAAGACCAAGCAAAGTACTGTAAACGACGTGCAGATTCGCACGGAGGAGCGACGTCGAGGCTGAGAAGCCGCTGTTCGCAATCGGCAGCCCACACACGTCATCCGCTTGTCGCGGACGTCAAAACGGGTGCCGATGGTGCGTTTTGTGTTTGAGCTTTGATCGTGGACACGCATATGAATAGTTTATTATCTATGCATATGAACCCATGAACCCATCGGAAACTTCTGTGACCGTGTAACGTAACCGTAACCGCATACGTTTTAACGTTACGGTTCGGTTACGGACCGGGATAGTGGGTGGATACCATAAAGTTGAAGCTGCTAGCTTTGTAAACAAAACTCAGTAGTTATTCTATATATGTCACAATGGCAAGGTAACCATAGAAACTAATTGTAAATAACATGTACAAGTGTACAATCTCTAAGATATTTTAAAAAGTATTCCTGGTATATCTATCTGCTATTAAATGTTTACTTTAAAATACCAGTGATTTTGTGCGAACAATATTTTCGATTCCGATTCCGGTATTTTTAGAAATGTCTAAAAGTGTATTAATATTCTTGATAATGTAAACTACTTGTACTTGCCTTGAATGTTAATGCCGTCAAATGTAATCTAATAAACAAGGATATTGTATAAATTTTCCATTTGCTCCGCGATATACACAAGAAAAACTCAACGCTCATATGGATAGGTGCTACAAGCAAACAAGGATAAAAATTAGATTTATCTCCCACATATTGCATCCAACATCCTCTTACTTGAAATATTCGAGAAAATATATAGTGTGTGACAATGTGTGGTTGAGATATATAATAGAGGCGGGCACTGGGCACCATGAACCGGTACGTGGTGCTGCAGCAGCTCGGCGACGGCACGTACGGCTCCGTGGTGCTGGCGCAGCGGCGCGACTCCGGCGAGAAGGTGGCCATCAAGCGCATGAAGCGCAAGTACTACTCGTGGGACGAGGCCATGAACCTGCGCGAGGTCAAGTCGCTCAAGAAGCTGAACCACGCCAACATTGTCAAGCTACGCGAAGTAATACGGGAAAATGATACGCTATACTTTGTGTTCGAGTACATGCGGGGCAACCTCTACCAGCTGATACGCGACGCGGAGCGCGCTTTTCCTGAGCCAGTGTTGAGGAACATTGTATACCAAGTATTACAGGGGTTGGCACATATGCATCGTCACGGGTTCTTCCACCGGGATCTGAAACCAGAAAATTTGCTTTGTGCCGGACCCGAACTCGTGAAGATTGCCGACCTCGGGCTGGCGCGCGAGGTTCGCTCGCGCCCGCCCTACACCGACTACGTGTCCACGCGCTGGTACCGTGCGCCGGAGGTGTTGCTGCACGACACGCGCTACGGCGCGCCCATCGACCTGTGGGCTCTCGGTTGCATTATGGCAGAATTGTATACCTGTCGGCCTCTGTTCCCGGGGAACTCTGAAATAGACCAGTTGCACAAGATATGCGCTGTCCTGGGCACTCCCGACCGAGACGACTGGCCGGAGGGGTACGCGCTCGCCGACACGCTGCGGTTCCGTTTTCCGTCGAGTGCGGGCGTGCCGCTGGCGCGCGTCGTGCCCTCTGCCTCACCGCCCGCCTTGGCCCTGCTCGCCGCGTTCATGCGATACCCTCCACGGGATCGTCCTACTGCCCCTCAGGCGCTTCGGTAATTTTTTGTACTAATATTGGTTGTCAGATGTCCGGAGGTGGCGGTGACCACTAACCACCAGGTGGGCCAACTGCTTCATTGTTTGCCACTAGCTAAAAATGTTGCAGCTCATTTTTCTTTTTTTTGTGATTGTACATAGATTTCCATACTTTGCTGTGGGTGCTGCGCTAGTTTTGCCACCGCCTGCATCACGTGCGAGGAGGTTCGTTTAAGTCGTTCTTAATTAGTATTGTTACCTGAGTAAATCGGAAGCTACGTTGTTTCTTATCGCAGCTTAATTACCACTTGTAGAAGCGCAGCACGAGGTGACACGGAAAATGTACCAGAGCATCCCCGATCGCCCGTCTCGACCCTGCCGCTACACGCTGCAGTACAGCCCCCGCCACTGCGCGACAGATTCGCTGATATACTCGGGTATGTGTATCTGTTAGCCACGCATGTAAAGATTTACTTGCGCAAACGAGCTCGCTTTGCTCGCACTTGCATCCTACATTTTCTTAAGGGGAAGCGCTAAGGTAGCCCGCGAAATTTAAATTTTCTTGCAATTTTTGCAATTTGCAGCTCAGTGTCTGGGTGTATGTTGATTAAAGTATGATTCGCGACTGTAACAAATACGTATTTACAGAATTATAATCATTAGAATCAGTAATATAACTACTTAAGGTAGTATAATCCTGAAATGTTAAGATTTCATGAAATAGTCATTCAATAGAATTACTTGGTCTTAGAGAGTTGTATTGATGACTTTAATTATTATAATTCCATAAATGCATATTTGTCACGGTCGCGAATCATATTTTAATTACATACAACCTAATGCTGACCTGCAAATTGCAAAAAACGTAAGAAATTTTGAATTTTGCGGGCTACCCTGGTGCTATCGTCTTAATTCTCAAACTTTTCTGCATAAGTCGATAAAGTTACTTCTATTTCTGTATTAACGGTCATAGGATATCTAACTTATTCGAAGCGCGGTGCTAAAATTTTCGAGCTCGCTTCGCTTGCTCTTGCATCCTACGTACTCTTCATTCTCAATCTTTTCAGTATAAGTCGATAAAGTTACTTCTATTTCTGTATGAACGGTCAATGAAAACCTAACTTATTCTAAGCAGGGTGCTAAAGATTTCAAGCTCGCTTCGCTCGCTTTTGCAGTCTTGCATCCTATATTCTCCATAGCGGCCGGGCCCCATTATCCTAAAGTGGCCTTAAATGGATGGCCCTGTTTTTAGTCATGATTGCAAAGTGGCGGGAAGAGGGAAACAGTGGGGCAATTGCGTAATACACTTACAGTAGAAATCGGTTTCATTTTGACAGTTCAACAACATTCATTGTGTTATTTACGTTGTTGAGCAGACAAATTTTTCGAACATGTGAAGCAATGGATTAGCAATTTGCTTCAAAATCATTCAGTCAGAATGGATTCATAGTGCATTACGCAATTGGGGTGCAGGGCTTTATTGAAATTGATAATAACTACTAAGCTCTTCATCAACTCGTAATTTGCAGGTCTGCTAACTCTAAGGGCGCGTTCCCACCGTGTCGTGACGACAGATTATCGTGTCGTTAAAAGCGTCGTGGCTTGTGTATTTAGATGGAGGTGTTCACATATAGGACGACACGATTAACTGTCGTCCACGACTTTTTTTTGCAGTGACGACAGATTGTCAATAAACAGTCGATATACCTAATGGGAACAGCTAGAGACGACAGTCGTCCAACGATAAATTAATCGTCACGACATTGTGGGAACGCGCCCTAAGAAGAGTCAAAAACTCAACTCAAAGCATTTATTTCAATTAAACCAATTACAGGCACTTTTGAATTGTTAAAGAGACAGTCAGTTAGTCAGAAAATTGAAGCTAGTCGCCCATTCCAAAACGTAGATCTCTTTGGAGAAGAATGGGCAAGAAACTCCATGGACACTCTTTTAAATCAAAATTATTACAAAATCCTGGGTACATTGTTCTTGTTGCTTCTATATGTGAGAACAATGTAAAAAATAAATAATTAAAAACAATTCAAAATATAAGATTAAAAATAAGCCCTGGCAGTTAAGAGATGACCAGTCTCCACTGACGGCGCCCGTTCACGAACATGACGCGTGGATCAGCACCATCCAGCTCAACCATTTTGTAGGGAACCGAATGATCCAACACACCGCCGACGTCGCGTGGTACCGACGTATCATTCCAAAATGTTGGTAAAAGAGAACCTTGCACCGCACCTTTGAAATTACCGACTTGCCCTGGGTCGGACGTGTCTGCGCTACCTACCACGGACGAGACCCTTCCCACGGTGTGTCGTGCGAGCTGGTCCGCGATATCACGTACCGTGGGAAGCTAGCTTACCACGGACGATCCTCTTCCCATGGTGCGTCGGTGCGGGCTGGTCCGCGTCCGTCCGTAATATCACGCACTTTGGGAAGCCGGCTTAAGAACACGCATCCCCGCGCTACGCTGCGTAATGCGGGGCAGTGTGCGAATCGCCTTAGTTCTGAAACCGAACTAATCTTATGTCCGTAAGCGATACGGAGTAGGAAACGACCGTAACTTCGGACTCCATGCTAGGGAGTAGACCCCCTGAACTAGCAAGTGCAATTGATCGTTTCGTGGACCCATAACAGAGAAAGTTGGTTACCTATCCACTGTGGGTAAAAGAAACCCGTCAAGATACGCGCGAAATTCAAAATGGTTAAGGTTTTTTTTTTGCAGCACGGTTTTTACGTGGTTTTGTGTAAGTACGTAAAACAGCACTTGGTAAGCAGCAATTTGATTTGTGCGGTCTAAGCGATGCTCCACGCTGTAGGGGTGAAGTGGTACACGAGGCGGGCGGACAGCCGCCGGCGCCGCTGCGGCGCGTGTCAGGTGCGCGCGGCGCCGAGCCGGCGCGGGGCCGCAGCGTGCTGGGCGCACTGCAGCCGGCCGCGCCGCCCGCGCCCGCGCCGCCGCCGCCGCGCCAGGCGCGCGCTCTGCCCGGTGGCGCGGCGCATGCCTACCTCAGCGCGGCGCGCTACGTCACCGGTTCAAGAATAGACACCTCTCTTTTTCGACCGCTGCCCATAAGGGCTCATCGAGGTAAGATTGGCGATTTCGTCCTTTGTTCGCGGGAGCCCAAGTTCGTCGCGATAAGTTTAGGCTTGTATTGGATTGTTTCAGAAACAACGACTGTTGGCAGCGGGGCTTCGCGAGTTGATTGGGCTGCTAAGTATTTACGATGAACTCCTGTCAGGAAACGACGAACCTCTACCACCAGATAGACGTGCTGAACTGCTGACTAATGAAAGATACGAGGACATTCTACTTAAGTACCTACCTATCATTCAAGAAACGTCTTTTTATAAAAAGAAACGTGAAAGTGTGTAAAATGAACAAAAATATGTATGGTGTTGCGGTGTGTTTAAAAATATAATAAATTGTTTATTGCAACCCGCCCTGGCTGACATTAGAGAGCATATTTTATAATATCCCTAGCCTAACATTTCTTTCTGTCGTAAGTACGTGTCTTATCAGGGAAATTAAAATTAATTTAACTGATGTTAATTCTACTTGATTGTCGTAAGTACTACGTGTCTTATCAGGGAAATTAAAATTAATTTAACTGATGTTAATCCTACTTGATTTTTAATATATTTTATTTGTAATCCTGCAAATATTTGAAAAAGTAAAGAATAGATACCTACATTGTTTTCATGTGTGTATTGGTTTATGTGGCGCACGCCAGTGCTCCCAGTCTGCATGATTTTTTCCGACATCTTCAACAATCAAAATGCACCTAAACCTGCCTCATGCCTGCCATTTTGGTTAACCGTATGAAAATCCGTTTAGTAATTTTTGAGTTTATCGAGTTCAGACAGACAGACAGAAGAGGAGGCGGCGGGGGGACTTTGATTTTATAATAGGTAATGATAGTGATTTCATCATTGATTTAAAAAGTAGTACCTACGCAGTAATATATACATGGAAAAATTTTAATCGTTTTAATCCTCTTAAGGGGTCATGGTACTCATCATTATGAACAACTTTTACTATGGGACCAAACCTGAAATCGCGAAAAAAAAACAGCTGTTCAGTACATTTATCTAACTCGTCAAAATGTAGGGAACAGCTGATTTTTTTTCGAGATTTCAGGTTTGGTCCCATAAAAAAAGGATTTCATACTGATAAAAACGGGCCAGGTGCATGTCGAACCACACACAATGAAGGGTTCCGTAGTTAGGATTAATATTTTATCTCAAAAAGAAACATTGTGGTTGAAAAACGTTGTTTTCCCATACATCGATATACGTCACGGTCAATTCTCCAACCGCAAATGTAAGTTTGTAATCGCAAAAAAATGTTTTTTTTGTGATAAAACTTACAAATTATCAATTTTCGGACTTTTTCCTTAAGTGCTGTGAGACTTTGCTTCTTGCCTTTCATGAGTCTAGGTCAACAGGAAGTACCCTATTTATGTTTTGATTTATTTGCGAGTGTCAAAATGTGGCCGTATTTTTTTATTGCGTTGACTTAGAAGCTTGATATTTTTAGAGCTCCAGGGGACCGTAGACCTACGTATTTTATATTAATTTCAACTCGATACCTTCACGCGTTCCTGAAAAAAAGGGTCTTGACAGACTGACAGACAAACAGGCGGACAACGAAGTGATCCTCTATGGGTTCCGTTTGAGGTACGGAACCCTAAAAATGTTGTAGACGAAGCTAATGACTGCTAATGTACCGAGGCTTGAGCTCTCTCATTTATTTGAACTCATTTCTTCGCGCCTTACAACACGACCGCCTTGTAAAGTTGTAAAGCTAAGTCATGGACGTATAAAAATCCGTCCATGAGCAAAGTGCGCTCTATTTATTTGGCAACTAGGTTTTAATTTGAATGTACCTACGTATAGGCTGTGTTCTCACGTTGTGTCGAAGAAATTCGTGGAAAGACGAATGTGCATTCCTCTTTCGAGAGCTTGCTCTGCCTGCTTGCTATTCAAGTGTTCAGCACCGGAGAGCTCCTCTAACGGTAGCTGCGAGTGCGTACGGCGTCCGGCGTCCGGCTTACGGCACGTAGTCTTCAGCAATAACGATTACGTTGATTTGCGTAATAGGAACTGAACCCGCTTCCGGCTGCGTTGCCGTCTTGAACTGAACCTGCTTCCGGCTGCGTTGTCATCTTGGTATAAACCGTGCCTAAGTACAGTTTTAATAATATAATTAATATGCTGGAAAAACTAGATATAATTATTTGTAACATAACTTGGTAGGCCATAGTGATCCTGAGCCATGTTTAAAACTAGATATAATTATTTGTAACATAACTTGGTAGGCCATAGTGATCCTGAGCCATGTTTAAAACTAGATATAATTATTTGTAACATAACTTGGTAGGCCATAGTGATCCTGAGCCATGTTTAAAACTAGATATAATTATTTGTAACATAACTTGGTAGGCCATAGTGATCCTGAGCCATGTTTAAAACTAGATATAATTATTTGTAACATAACTTGGTAGGCCATAGTGATCCTGAGCCATGTTTAAAACTAGATATAATTATTTGTAACATAACTTGGTAGGCCATAGTGATCCTGAGCCATGTTTAAAACTCCATGTACCTAGGTGATGTGGGGCTACACAAGTAAGGTGTAGCGGCTGGAACTCTCTGCAACTACTGAGTGTACTTTGTGTTGTGTCATTGTGTGCTAAATAATTTATCAAATAGGTACTTCATACTATACGAAACGAGTTTCATTTATGGAAACTATTATAATACATATACCTACACATGAAACGCTTTCCGATTCTACTTCGTAAATAATATTAAGTTTGGTTTAACTAACCATATTATACAGGGTGTAAGGGACAGCCCTCCGCAAACTAAGGGTGCGTTTCCACTGAAGCGGAGACGTGCGGGAATCGCCCAATCACAATAGTTGAAATCCTCATCGAGTCTCTCGTTTTGTCTGCGATTGGACGATTCCGGCACGTCTTCACACAGCTCCGCTCGTCTCTGCTTCAGTGGAAACGCACCCTAACAAGGAGCATTCAGCTCTTTATTTTGAATCATATTCCACCGGAAATATTCTCAGGAAATTTTTTATTTTTTAACCTTTTAACCGCCCGACTTCATATCAGTTGTCGTGCCCCCAGCGCCGGGCAACTTGAATCATTACGATATTTGGTCGTAAATATACGACCCTGGCGAAATGGACACGAAAATATTTGTCGGATTAATCCGTCGTAGGCGGTTAAAGGGTTAAATCGTATTTTCAGTTCCTATTTCTTTATTTCAATGTAAAATTACATTGTACGCAGCACTCCATTTATGTAAATAAAACAGCTAAAATCAAAAAATCAGCAATGGATGTTGAAACACTCGGCGGCCGAAGGCTCGCTGCGCTGCCGTTCGCTACGCGCGTTTGGCACGGTAACGATACATTGCGTGTGAGGTAATAAAACAAATCAGGTTTATTGGATTCCCATACCGTTCCTGAAATAATTTCATGTGCCGGTCATCTTAGTATGATATACTGAATTCACCCCATCAGTCTGCGGAGGGCTGTCCCTTACACCCTGTATAGTATTTGACCCAAGTACGTATTGCGTCCAGAACAGTGGTGGCCCAGGGGAAGCGGCCACGACTTGCGTGTTGTAGGTCGTGGGTTCGAACCCAGACAGGCACTTTGTGTAGTTTCAAGAACTGCATGGGTACCTCAGCAAAAGACACGAAGTTCAAATTCGACTTGGCTGCAAAACTGTTTTTTGTATTTTTACATAATCATTTTTTTATTAGTATCTATTTAGTTTAGCTTGGAGGTGTTAAGATCGCTTGAAGCAATAATAATATGGAGGTTCAATGTCCAAAAACAAACTTCATTTGTTTTTGTTATACTTCCTAACTTATTGCATCACCATTGCTCTCAAAATGGTGAAAAGAAAAAAATAAAACAAAACCGGCATGTCCAAGAACCAAACATTTGAAGAAATGGTGGCATCCACCAACCTGTACTGGGCCTGGATTCTGGCAGGCCCTCTCTTGGAAGGTCCCAGAAATGGTGGCATCCACCAACCTGCACTGGGCCTGGATTCCGGCAGACCCCTCTCTTGGAAGGTCCCAGGAGTGTAAATGCTATAGACTGATTATGCGATGCCAACACCACTTCAGAACTTGAGAGCCACACTCCCATAAACTTGCAGATAGGCCGAGATAGTTTGCTTGTCACAGCATCGTTCTTGGTGCAATACATCAAGAATAGGATACAAACAAGGAAAGGATTGGTAGCTTTGTAGGAAAGCTAACAATCCTTTCCCCGTTTGTATCTCAGATTGTATTATTAGCCTAAACAGATATGCAACAGCAACAATTAGCCAATATTGTGTTGCACTACATTTCTTTATCTTTAGTTTTATAACAATATTGTGTTGCACTACATTTCTTTATCTTTAGTTTTATAACAATATTGTGTTGCACTACATTTCTTTATCTTTAGTTTTATAACAATATTGTGTTGCACTACATTTCTTTATCTTTAGTTTTATAACAATATTGTGTTGCACTACATTTCTTTATCTTTAGTTTTATAACAATATTGTGTTGCACTACATTTCTTTATCTTTAGTTTTATAACAATATTGTGTTGCACTACATTTCTTTATCTTTAGTTTTATAACAATATTGTGTTGCACTACATTTCTTTATCTTTAGTTTTATAACAATATTGTGTTGCACTACATTTCTTTATCTTTAGTTTTATAACAATATTGTGTTGCACTACATTTCTTTATCTTTAGTTTTATAACAATATTGTGTTGCACTACATTTCTTTATCTTTAGTTTTATAACAATATTGTGTTGCACTACATTTCTTTATCTTTAGTTTTATAACAATATTGTGTTGCACTACGTTTCTTTATCTTTAGTTTTATAACAATATTGTGTTGCACTACATTTCTTTATCTTTAGTTTTATAACAATATTGTGTTGCACTACATTTCTTTATCTTTAGTTTTATAACAATATTGTGTTGCACTACATTTCTTTATCTTTAGTTTTATAACAATATTGTGTTGCACTACATTTCTTTATCTTTAGTTTTATAACAATATTGTGTTGCACTACGTTTCTTTATCTTTAGTTTTATAACAATATTGTGTTGCACTACATTTCTTTATCTTTAGTTTTATAACAATATTGTGTTGCACTACATTTCTTTATCTTTAGTTTTATAACAATATTGTGTTGCACTACGTTTCTTTATCTTTAGTTTTATAACAATATTGTGTTGCACTACATTTCTTTATCTTTAGTTTTATAACAATATTGTGTTGCACTACATTTCTTTATCTTTAGTTTTATAACAATATTGTGTTGCACTACGTTTCTTTATCTTTAGTTTTATAACAATATTGTGTTGCACTACATTTCTTTATCTTTAGTTTTATAACAATATTGTGTTGCACTACGTTTCTTTATCTTTAGTTTTATAACAATATTGTGTTGCACTACGTTTCTTTATCTTTAGTTTTATAACAATATTGTGTTGCACTACATTTCTTTATCTTTAGTTTTATAACAATATTGTGTTGCACTACGTTTCTTTATCTTTAGTTTTATAACAATATTGTGTTGCACTACGTTTCTTTATCTTTAGTTTTATAACAATATTGTGTTGCACTACGTTTCTTTATCTTTAGTTTTATAACAATATTGTGTTGCACTACGTTTCTTTATCTTTAGTTTTATAACAATATTGTGTTGCACTACGTTTCTTTATCTTTAGTTTTATAACAATATTGTGTTGCACTACGTTTCTTTATCTTTAGTTTTATAACAATATTGTGTTGCACTACGTTTCTTTATCTTTAGTTTTATAACAATATTGTGTTGCACTACGTTTCTTTATCTTTAGTTTTATAACAATATTGTGTTGCACTACGTTTCTTTATCTTTAGTTTTATAACAATATTGTGTTGCACTACGTTTCTTTATCTTTAGTTTTATAACAATATTGTGTTGCACTACGTTTCTTTATCTTTAGTTTTATAACAATATTGTGTTGCACTACGTTTCTTTATCTTTAGTTTTATAACAATATTGTGTTGCACTACGTTTCTTTATCTTTAGTTTTATAACAATATTGTGTTGCACTACGTTTCTTTATCTTTAGTTTTATAACAATATTGTGTTGCACTACGTTTCTTTATCTTTAGTTTTATAACAATATTGTGTTGCACTACGTTTCTTTATCTTTAGTTTTATAACAATATTGTGTTGCACTACATTTCTTTATCTTTAGTTTTATAACAATATTGTGTTGCACTACGTTTCTTTATCTTTAGTTTTATAACAATATTGTGTTGCACTACATTTCTTTATCTTTAGTTTTATAACAATATTGTGTTGCACTACGTTTCTTTATCTTTAGTTTTATAACAATATTGTGTTGCACTACATTTCTTTATCTTTAGTTTTATAACAATATTGTGTTGCACTACGTTTCTTTATCTTTAGTTTTATAACAATATTGTGTTGCACTACGTTTCTTTATCTTTAGTTTTATAACAATATTGTGTTGCACTACGTTTCTTTATCTTTAGTTTTATAACAATATTGTGTTGCACTACGTTTCTTTATCTTTAGTTTTATAACAATATTGTGTTGCACTACATTTCTTTATCTTTAGTTTTATAACAATATTGTGTTGCACTACGTTTCTTTATCTTTAGTTTTATAACAATATTGTGTTGCACTACATTTCTTTATCTTTAGTTTTATAACAATATTGTGTTGCACTACGTTTCTTTATCTTTAGTTTTATAACAATATTGTGTTGCACTACATTTCTTTATCTTTAGTTTTATAACAATATTGTGTTGCACTACGTTTCTTTATCTTTAGTTTTATAACAATATTGTGTTGCACTACGTTTCTTTATCTTTAGTTTTATAACAATATTGTGTTGCACTACATTTCTTTATCTTTAGTTTTATAACAATATTGTGTTGCACTACGTTTCTTTATCTTTAGTTTTATAACAATATTGTGTTGCACTACGTTTCTTTATCTTTAGTTTTATAACAATATTGTGTTGCACTACGTTTCTTTATCTTTAGTTTTATAACAATATTGTGTTGCACTACGTTTCTTTATCTTTAGTTTTATAACAATATTGTGTTGCACTACATTTCTTTATCTTTAGTTTTATAACAATATTGTGTTGCACTACGTTTCTTTATCTTTAGTTTTATAACAATATTGTGTTGCACTACATTTCTTTATCTTTAGTTTTATAACAATATTGTGTTGCACTACGTTTCTTTATCTTTAGTTTTATAACAATATTGTGTTGCACTACGTTTCTTTATCTTTAGTTTTATAACAATATTGTGTTGCACTACATTTCTTTATCTTTAGTTTTATAACAATATTGTGTTGCACTACGTTTCTTTATCTTTAGTTTTATAACAATATTGTGTTGCACTACGTTTCTTTATCTTTAGTTTTATAACAATATTGTGTTGCACTACGTTTCTTTATCTTTAGTTTTATAACAATATTGTGTTGCACTACATTTCTTTATCTTTAGTTTTATAACAATATTGTGTTGCACTACGTTTCTTTATCTTTAGTTTTATAACAATATTGTGTTGCACTACGTTTCTTTATCTTTAGTTTTATAACAATATTGTGTTGCACTACGTTTCTTTATCTTTAGTTTTATAACAATATTGTGTTGCACTACATTTCTTTATCTTTAGTTTTATAACAATATTGTGTTGCACTACGTTTCTTTATCTTTAGTTTTATAACAATATTGTGTTGCACTACGTTTCTTTATCTTTAGTTTTATAACAATATTGTGTTGCACTACATTTCTTTATCTTTAGTTTTATAACAATATTGTGTTGCACTACGTTTCTTTATCTTTAGTTTTATAACAATATTGTGTTGCACTACATTTCTTTATCTTTAGTTTTATAACAATATTGTGTTGCACTACATTTCTTTATCTTTAGTTTTATAACAATATTGTGTTGCACTACGTTTCTTTATCTTTAGTTTTATAACAATATTGTGTTGCACTACATTTCTTTATCTTTAGTTTTATAACAATATTGTGTTGCACTACATTTCTTTATCTTTAGTTTTATAACAATATTGTGTTGCACTACATTTCTTTATCTTTAGTTTTATAACAATATTGTGTTGCACTACATTTCTTTATCTTTAGTTTTATAACAATATTGTGTTGCACTACGTTTCTTTATCTTTAGTTTTATAACAATATTGTGTTGCACTACGTTTCTTTATCTTTAGTTTTATAACAATATTGTGTTGCACTACGTTTCTTTATCTTTAGTTTTATAACAATATTGTGTTGCACTACGTTTCTTTATCTTTAGTTTTATAACAATATTGTGTTGCACTACGTTTCTTTATCTTTAGTTTTATAAGAATAGAATTAATTTGATTGTTATTGCCACTGTTGGTCATCCAAAGTGGATATTTCTAATTTGAAAATTGTCTATAACTTCACTATGAAATAAAAGTTTTACAACTATATTTCTGTTCTTCTACATTTTTATACAATACAATGTATATGCATAAAATTACGAACAAACAGATCTGAGTCAGGCAACTTCAAAAGTTGCAAGTAACAAGTTGGAGGTAAAATTGTTGTATGTATTGTACATTATAAAGTACAACCAGTAATTGAAACATCAGGACAACATCATACTATATTATAATATTATTTACACATTTCATATAAAATTTGACAGTGATCAACAAAGAGCATAGCGGGCATGCGCCAGGTCCGAGGGAGAGGTTATGTACACAGCGATGTCACTCATACTTGAGGTAGGGCTTGTCGAGCGGCGGCGCGGGCGGCGCGGGCGCGGCCTGCGGCGGCCACGCGTCGCCCGCCCAGTTGAACACACGCCCGCCGCCCTCCACCAGCCCCCAGCCCAGCAGTTGCGAGCCGCGCGCGCCGCGCTCGCGCTTGGGTGAGGCCGTCGAGATGTTCACCGACACACCCTTGATGATATGGTCCTGGCCACACAGCGACTGCGCCACCTCGGGCTCCAGGAACGTCACGAAGCTGAACGCGCGGAACGGGCGCGGCACGAACACGTCGGTCACCTGGCCGAAGGCGCCGAAATACTCGCGCAGGTCTTCGGCCGTCAGGCTCTCGGTGCAGCGGCCCACGAACACTTTGCGGTGCGCGCTGGCACCGCCGTCCTTACCGTTGGGGATGCGCACGTCGCACCAGCGCCCGTCGATCATATGGCGCCGGCCCAGCGCGCGCAATTGCGCCTCGTACTCTGCGAACTTGATAAATCCAAACCCTTTGGACAGCCCGGTTTTAGCGTCGCGTTTCACCTGGACCATGAGAAGCTCGCCGAAGGCGGCGAAATAATCACGTACCGCATCCTCACCAGTTTTCCAAGGTAGGCCGAGCACGATGAGGTCGGAGCAGCGCGGGCGCGGCGTGGGCTCGGGCGAGGCGCGCGGGAATGCGCACCAGTAGCGGTGCGCCCCCCAGCCCTCGGCCGGCGGCGATAGGCGCTCGTCCACGAGCCGCAGGCCGCGGAGGCGCCCGGCGGCGCGATACTTGAGCCCACTGGCACCCGCGAACTGCGCCGCCACAGTGCTTAGCAGCAGTGAGCCGTCCTCCTCGGTCGGCAGTTCGATGGGCTCATCCTGCTCCCCCTCACTCACCGGCACGTACTCTATCGACATTTCGCTCACCGACCTATGCCGTCTCTAGCACTCCTCATGTCGTTTACATTATCGTCTATCGGCTTCGTAGATACAGTAGTGAGGGCATCTGATTTCTGAAATCGATGGAACAACAGGATATTATTTTGCCTGTAAAATCACCTTATGTCCGTTTCTCTTGGCGTAAGCGACAGCCAGCGACAAGCGTGACGTATGACGTGACGTTACATGTCAAAAATGTTGCAATGCTATTTTTACGAATACATCGGATACACACACCGCACTATCAATAAAAATACATTTATGTAGCTGCGTAATAATTGAATCATCAAAATTTTCGATAATGTTTATAGAATACATAATTTAATACATGGATGGATAGTGCTACAATTTACAAACTTTTCTGACCCGGTGGTTGAAAGTGGAACTTTTTATGGGAAATCACTATGAAGAAAAAATGACAAGGACATGGAGCAAGACGATCAACGTCTGAAACGTTGTGTCTTGTTCGCCGACAGAGCCGCAGTTACCAGGCCAGTGCAATGACCTGCTGCACTGGCTGCGCCTCACTAATGTATAGTTCAAATAGTTTTGACGTGGTTTTTAGAAGAAGTGTGATAGTGCCGTAGGATGATGCGATGTGAACGTGCAGCACTGCCGTATGTCGCAACTAATTCGCAACAGAAAAGGTGTAACAACTAAACTTTTCAAACAAAATCTTTTTAAATGTATGATATGCTAAAATAAGTATTATGATACGGTCAAAATCCTGTGCGTGTGTGTGTGGACGTGAGATTTTAACATCGCTAGATAGTCGCCGGTGACTAAAGTCGCTGCGTGTGTATTATGCTAGCTACACAGGCGACGGTGACTCACTGCCGATACACAGATTTTAACCCTTTATAAGTTAGAGGTGATATTTTCACCACCATGATTTTTATTTTTTTTTCGCCGAAATTACGTCCCACCAGCGGTATTTTTCATTCAGGTAAGTTTTATGATTGTCAATAGACATTTTGACAATGACAGGTTTGACAGTTGACATAAATATTTTTTTCATGAGAGCACAGAGAAGTTGTAAAAGTGTACTTTTTTTTTCGACTAGTTTGAAGCAGGGTTTATCTCGAAGATCTACAAATTTCGAAAGGTAAGTTCTTTTATTTATGGTTTACGTGAGCTTCTTCTAATAAAAAATGTAAATATTTTCAAGTTTGCTATACGAGTATTTTTCAAAAAAAGTGTACATTTGTGAATAAAAATGTTGTCGTTAATTTGAAAACTAAAAAAGTCAATAAATACATCTTGTAACTTTTAATCCTCGCATTGTATTTGACAGTAATATACTAAATTAATTAGTAAACAGTCTCATGACTTACTATTCTATGTATTTTTTACAAAAATATTAATAATAATACCACTCAAAATTTTGGTTCCATAGAAAAAACGTAGTGTCACTATCAGCTTTAAAATATTTGGATTCGTTAAAATGGCTTTTAACTTCGATTTATTACGCGTGATTTGTATTTAACGTGTTATACGTATCCCCTAGTATTTGAATTTCTGTTTATTTGGGCCTTTCATAATAATATAATTAATTATAAATAGTTTTATTACCGTGTCTCAATATTTTACAAGTTAGTTACAAGCAGTTTCGTTGCAAATTTTTTCACTGGTTTCTTGATATTACTGAACGCAATCGTAAATTTTAATATTGGCAATACTAGCCTGAACCTGATTGGCTGTTACAAAACTGTCAAACGCAACGATCAAACATTTTCTTGTGAAAGTCGTGAACGGAGCTCCGAAGAAACATTTTCGTTATCATTAATTTACAACACGCTGTTTCGGTAAGTAATTTAGATGCATGATTGTGGAATTGATATGTTAATTAGTAGAATATTATCTTTTTACTTAGTTCTTCTTGTGAACGTTAAACATTGTTTTTTGCAGTAAATTTATTTTTGAGGTTATTTTGGTCTTACATTTTAGTGACATTTCGTTATGTAACGAAAAGATTTTCTTACATTTTAGTTGCATTTCATAACTAAAATGTTACGTAACGAAAATGATGAATATAAAGCTGCATGTACATGAATATTTTAACCGACTTTATCTAAAAAGGAGGTAAATCGTGATCTGATCAATAAAAAAAAAATAATTTGTTATTGGATCAAAAACAAATTAATTTTTTTTAAAGTGGAGATGTGTTCAAAGTCGGGGGGGGGGGGGGGGGAAGGGATGGGATTCAAAGTTAAATATCGAGTAAATTAATAAATATGATTTAACAGCCGTTTTTACTGATTAATACCAAATTATTGATAGTATACAAGCGGCTAGTTTAGTCATCAGCACCTATTACAGGGGTCCAGACGCCTCCTGCCGGAGGCTCTACGCGGGGATCGTTCGGTCCATGGCCCTTTACGGGGCGCCGGTGTGGGCGCCATCGCTGCAAAAGCGACCGGCGACCATACTGAACGCCTGTCAGAGGGTCATGATGGCAGTACGGATGGTGCGGGGATACCGCACGATTTCCCGCGAAGATACCACAAATAAAGAGAATCAAATGGAAGAAAATGTTAATGTAGACAGCAATATTAAGTTGGAATTAACAAAAAAACTTGAAAGCAAAATACATGATCAAAGATTAAGAATATACGAAGAAAAAGAAAACTATGAAAGTACTATTACAAATAAGAATACGACTGATAAGAAACGAAATAAGACTAAAAACGCATTAAAACTGGAGACTGAATTAGAGTTAGCCAAAACAAACTATATAGAACATAATAAAGAAAAAGACTTACACACCAAAGAAATATGAAAAAATGAGAGAAAACCGAAACCAAGTGAGATTGACGCCATGAAAGGAGATGATGATGGAGACTTTGGTATGACAGATCATGATGAGAATAAAAGAGAAAAAAATTACGAAGTGAAAGATTTTGACATTGAAGATACAGTCTTGGTTCGGTATTTTCTTAAAAAAACTTGGAAGTATTTTGTTGGCGTAGTAGAGAATATTAATATTGAGTCAAGAATGTACTCCATAAATTTTTACAGAACTGATTACTCAGGCAAAACTCCCACATTTACTGTACCAAAGCGCCAAGACAAAGACGTAGTGCCTTATCTTTCACTAGTTAAAGTTACTGAATTGCTTCAAATTCGTGACAATCCCAAAGTTTATGTTTTGATGAATGATGAAGATCTGGTGTATTTTTAAGAATTAAGTAACCTTTATTTCAATATCTTTTTTTTATTTTTACCATTTTTATAAGCTAAGTACAACTTAACTTGTCTGCAACCAACCAAAGTAAACCTAATTTTGTTACTAATTATTCTAATAAAACGTTTATAATATTTCGTTTTCTTTTTATTGCGCAATCCACTACTGCACACATCACGTCCTGTGTACATTGTAATAATAATACATAAATAAATAAGAAGAAACAAAAATATTGAACACTGTGTGTATAAAGCTTAATAATTACTTATTAGTTACAAGGTTACAATTTCATTGCAACATATTAGTTATAACATTTTCGTTACGTACAAAAAAATTGAAAAGTACTCATACGCGGTTTTGGACAATCTTGATTTTTTGTGGTGGGTTGTATATTCCCTTTGCCCTTCTGCCTGTAAATTTTACGGTGGTTTGAATATTCCCTCTGTCTGTGTGGCGTTCGTTTTTGTGTTGCTTGGTATGGCTTGAAACTCTTTTTTTTTTGCTTTGTTTTAGAAATGGATCGTCACTTGAAGGATTACGAAGTAGAGGAGGCCCTTCAAGACATGTTTGGCCTACCCGATGACCCTGATCAATCGGATGATAATTTAGAATCTGACGACGAATGCCCAAATTTTAGTGTAATCCGCCTTCAGCACATTCTAGAAGATATAGATGACCCTCGTCCCGCAAATTTATTAGTAGATAACATACCAATACCTAGTCCGTCGTCTGTTGATGAACAGATTGATCAGCCTTGTTCGCCTTTACTAGTTCAGGAAGTTGATAATAATCCCGATAATTTCAGTCCAATTCTTGATTCAAACAGAAGAATAACACGTCCTCGGCGAGTTACACCTATTCCCAGTACTTCCGATTTACAAAGACCAGTACCATCAGTACCAGTCCTTCCTGTTATTGATGATTTTTCTGATTCAGATCAGTCGGATACTGAGGAGGTATTATGGAAAAAAAAAACTTTTACTACAGTTAGCAGACCAAATCCTTGTAGCTTTGACGAACCCCGAATGCAACCAGTCCAAGGGTTCAATAGCAAAACCAGACCAATTGTTTATTTTGAAAAATATTTTACCGAGGAAGCATATGATCTGATAGTATGCCAAACAAATTTATACGCTCAGCAACAAAACTTTGGATGGTGGACACCCATTGATAAAAATGAACTGAAGGCATTTTTAGGCATACTTATTATCATGGGTTACCATATTCTTCCGAGCATTGATTTATATTGGTCATCAGACCCAGGTTTTCGAGTGGAAGAAGTAGCTGCAACAATGCCTCTTAGAAGGTTCAAAAATATTATGCGTTGTCTACATATTAATGACAACTTGTTGACCCCAGAGAAGTCTAGCCCAGATTACGACAAACTATACAAGATCCGACCCCTTGTAAATATTATCAATAACGCTTGCCAAATCAACGCTAAAAACTCCTCGTCCCAGAGTATCGACGAGTCCATGGTCCTTTTCAAAGGCAGAAGTACCATCAAACAGTATATGCCTTTGAAGCCCATCAAACGAGGCTATAAAATCTGGTGTCGTTGCGACAGTGCGAGTGGGTACCTATACGAGTTCGACATATATACCGGTAAGACCAATGATGGAGTTGAAGAAGGATTAGGAGCAAAAATTGTGAAAAAGTTGTCTGAAAAATTAATACAACTAGAGGTGAAGAATGTTCACTTAACATTTGATAATTTTTTCTGTGATTATAAGCTGTTGGATTACTTACATGAAAAAGGAATTTATGCGACGGGAACAGTACGCAGGCACCGGGCGGAAATGCCGCTAATAATAAAAAATAAAACAAAGCTGAAACTGCCGAAAGGACACTTCAAATGGAGAGTACAAAAAAATTTTGCATTTGTAGTTTGGCAAGACAGTAAAGAGGTACTTCTCATGAGTAACGCGTTCCACCCTAAAGTTGCTCAAACACATGTAACACGAACTGAGAAAGACGGTTCAAAAAAGAATGTACCTTGCCCACTTGTCGTAAAAGAATACAACAAGCGAATGGGTGGCGTTGATCATTTTGATCAGCTGAAAGGCACGTATTCAGTGGGCAGGCGGAGTAAGAGATGGTGGCTGCGACTTTTCTACTTCCTCATTGACACGAGCATAACTAATGCTTTCTTGTTGTACAAAAGCAATAAAAAATGTACGCTTTCCCATCTTGAATTTAGAGTCGGCTTAGCACGAGGATTGATAGGTGGTTTTACCAGCAGGAAGAGACGCTCGACCGGCGGTATGCCATCTTATGTTAGCAGGCGGAAGCTCGCGAATGAAAACCGTCAAAAAACTATCAGTGCTGTCCCCGAAGAAGTACGGTATACCAACGTGGGCGATCACATGCCGTGCCAGTTGCAGTCATACAAGAGATGTAAAATGTGTAGCACTAAAACGAACGATAAACGATCGAAAATTATGTGTGCGAAATGCCAAGTCGCACTATGCATAGCACCTTGTTTCAGTGAGTTTCATAAAAAATAAGATTAGATTTTTGTTATAAGTACGTAAAAATACTAATAAATAATAAAAAAAGTGATTTTTGTAATAAATAAAAAAACTAAAATTTTGTTATAAATAAAAAAAACTTGATTTTTTGTAATAAATAAAAAAATTTGATTTTTGTAAAGATGTTTATTTGATATACTACCAAAAAAATAATTGTATATTACTGCAATAAAATAGGTCTAGCGCGAGAAAAGAGCATGCAATAGAGATTAGTTATTGATAGAATCTGACCGGTAAAGGGAATATATTTCCCACCATAGAAATATATATATATACATATATATTTATATGTACATATATTTTTAGTTCTATTATATACCCATAATCATAATAATTATTTTATTTCCACTGTCCACTCCTTATGACCTTTAAAGGGTTAAAACACTTGACTGTCCACACATAGATTTTGAAATCTGTTAGCAAAATCTGTGTGTGGACGTGAGATTCGAAATCGCTAGTGAGTCACCGGCAACTAAAGTCGCTGGTAGTTCGGTCTAAAAAAATCACCTGGCTATACCTACATTTTGATATGCCGCCCGCTGCGCCCCGCCTAGCCTCTACTTGACGCACTTACAAAATTAAGAGCAGGCGGATTTTTAGAATGCGATTACAACATAAAAGCTCGCCATAGGTGGCAGCAGTGCTGCCTGTCGACAAACCACCATTGTTTTCTTTATCTTTATTTGGAAAAAAGGCTATAATCGCGAAGCAAATATGCCAGCCTCGTAGTTTTACAAAATAAATAGAAAGTAGGTAATAACTACGATCATAACTTATTCATTTAACAATTAAGTAATGTAGCTTAATAGCTAATCTGGATGTAGGTTTAGGTGGTAGGTGTCCTCCCACATGTTGCAAATCGAGAAAGTTTGGTGTGTCAACCACCTTCATAAGATCCCCGAACGCATTTAACGGAATGTGCCCGGGTCGCAGACGCCTGCTTGTTACTAACAATCGTATATTCATCTGTACTTCAGAGAACCAATGAATCCTTGGTTGTTCATATTGAATTGTCCTGTACCATGTATATGGTACACGGTAGACACGGGTATCCGTGTCTTCAGATCTTTTGTCCACATGTTATTGCAAATTAATTTAAAATCTCTTAATATATCTGTGAAGAAGGGTAGATGACTGACAAATATTCCTTCATAGATTCCTGTTTTTGCCAACTTATGTATCTACTTGTTCATTCATACTATACTATATACTATATATACTATACTATATACTATAATATACTATATACTATAATATTATAAATTCGAAAGTAACTCTGTCTGTCTGTCTGGCTGGCTGTCTGTTTGTCTGTATGTTACCTTTTCACGCCTAAACCACTGAACGGATTTCGATAAAATTTGGCAAGGAGATAGATGGCATCCTGGGGAAGGACATGGCTACTTTTTGTCTAAAAAATAACCCTACAGGGGGTGATATAGGGGATGAAAATTTGTATGGGAAACCCTGCATTTTTTAAGTTGTAAGGCAGGTAAGTAGACAATTTTGAGAAAAAATTAAAATTAGGATTCCGTAAAGAAAAATGTTGAGAATTTTTTTAAGTCGATGGGCGAAAAAAATTTTTCGCGTTTTCGTCAATTTTAACTAGTCAAAAGGTAGTACGGAGCCTATTACAGATCAAATTAGCTGAAAACAGCTTCAAAATGCGTCACCTGGATGCAAAGTTATAACGATTTTATGTATTTACTGAACGGCTAAGGTGGATTTGGTAGGTATATGAAATTATTGAATACAAAGTTTTTTGAGTTTCTATATTCGCTAGGCGCACGTGCGAGGTGTCAAAAGACGCGTCTCCGCGCGGGCCAGCGATCTGTGCAGTTGCTGAAAATTATGCGGAACAAAAATTTTGAATTTCAGGCAAAAAACGTGTTTTTCGACCGAAAATTATGTAAAAACCTAGAATTTGAACCACCAAACGGGACTCGAGAACGCGGATCGCGCACCAGAGTACAGGTAAGGCAGGTAAGTATCTATTGAAACTAAAAAGAATGACCATTTTTTGGACAATTTTGAGAAAAAATTAAAATTAGGATTCCGTAAAGAAAAATATTGAGAATTTTTCTAAGTCGATGGGCGGAAAAAATTTTTCGCGTTTTCGTCAATTTTAACTAGTCAAAAGGTAGTACGGAGCCTATTAAAGATCAAATTAGCTGAAAACAGCTTCAAAATGCGTCACCTGGATGCAAAGTTATATCGGTTAGGTTAGGTTAGGTTAGGTTAGGTTAGGTTAGGTTAGGTTGGTGGTTGCGTGCAGAAAACCTCCTCGTGTGCCTGATATTTGCTGGTCCCTTATGGATACGTTCAAGGGGAAGAGCAGTTGTCGGGCCGGTGCACCCCGGGCATGGACAATAATCTCTTCTTGAAAAAGGTGTAGGAGTTTTTCGGAGAGAGTATTGTTAGTGGCGAATTTCTGCGGGCGGGGGAGCAGTATGCTCCACGTCGTTCTTCCACGTGTACCTCTGATTAGCAGAGGGCACAGTGGAGGAACAAGGGAGGTGGGTCGCTCCTGATCGATCGACATTCGTCGACTGACACTGGATGTGACCTTGCCACCACGGTGCAGGCGCACCAACGTGGCTATTGTTTCTCCCTCAAGAGCATGCTTGAGGAGAGAACTTTCAACGGGTTCGCTGAGTCGGGTTAGCCGGACAGCGAACGAAGGCATGCTTAATGCCGCCGTCGGGGGCTTGGCTTAACCGCCCGGCCCAGAGGAAGGACACCTCTAAGATAAAAAACCACCTAATCCTAAGCTTTGAAGCGTGGCGAGAGGATGAGTGGCTGGTGGGGGACCAGTCGCTAGCGCTTCCCCTGTAGATACCTGCCGCACTCTACAGTATATAGGCTTACCTAGTGCAAGAGGCTCTGCCTAGGCGGACATTTATTTCCTCACTACTCGTGGGAACAAAAATGGAAAACAAACCCAAAAACAAAAAAGTGAGTGACGTGCCAAGTTTATTGGCGGAGGTACCGCTTGCCGGCGACGGCAACAAGAGTCGAGGAGGCTCCCGTTCCTTAGGGAACACAAGCATGTCCGACCAGGACTCGCGCGGGCGTTCCAAATTTTTTGGAAAGCGTTCGCGCGACGAAGAAGATTTGGACCGAACGGGGTCGATGGTGTTTTCCTCAAGTGAGGAGAACCTGCCGGCTGCCAAAGTGGCGACAGCGAGAAGAGGCCGGGGTCGCGCGATGGCGGGTGGAGGTTTCGCTCCGATGCCAGGGCGCGACGTTCGGGGTCGCTTCAGGCGGCCTGATACACCGGGAATCGGCGGGGAGAGTGACCCCGGGGTCTCATCCGGGGTCTCAACTGAGGAGGGAGGGGTCACCGTATCACTTGTGGGCACGAAGGCGGAGGCCAACGCCGCGAAGCGTGCTCAAAGTAGAGCGGTCGCGGCCGACGAGGTCGCCGAAATGGCCCGTCAGGCTCGGGAACGGCGGTCTGCCCAGGCGGCTACAGGGGAGAGCTTAACTGCAGAGGCTCTAAACCGCCAGGTGTTGGACGGCGTGGACGTTATCCTGAAGGTGGCTACTAAGTCCGGCAACCTGAAGGGCTCGTTTACGCGCGCCCTTAAAGAGGCGGCAGAAGGGATCAAGGAGGCGGTGGAGAGTCTCCTTAATCGCACGACCTCGGAGGAGACGGCGAAGCTGTGGGAGGAGAACAGCCGTCTCCGTTCCGAGTTAGAGGACCTCAAGCGACAGGTTGCCGCCCAGAGGACAGCTCCCGCGGCCGCTCAGTCCTCTCCCGTTGCGGCCCCGTCGTCGGCTCCATCGCCGGCCTCGTCGTCGACGCCTGCACTTGTGGATGCGGAGGTCGAAAAAATCGTCCGCATCTGCATGATGCAGTGCGGGGACTTGGTGGGTGCCCGCCTTGAGGCCATAGAGGCGAGGCTCCTCCCGGCAGAATCCGTCCGCCCTCCGCTCGCTGGGGACGTTCGTGGGAGAGAGGGGTCCAAAAAACGGGGCCCGGCGGCCACGGCGGCTGAACCGGGCCGATCTGGGGGGAGAGTGGCCCAAAAACCCGCGCCCCAGACGGCCACCTCACGGACAGCGGCACCTCCAGCGGTGCCTCCGGCGGCCGTGCCTGGGCCTGGCACGGATACCTGGACGACGGTCGTCAAGAGGGGCCGCAAGAAGGTAAAGACGGCGCTGTCAGTACTAGCAACCGCTGGAGCACCGGCACCCCAGAAGGCACAGGGACCGCCTAAGGTTAGAGCCCCACGCTCCGCGGCTGTAGTGATAACACTGCAGCCCGGAGCCGTCGAAAGGGGCGTTACATACAAGGCGGTCTTGGCGGAGGCTAAAGCCAAAGTCGCGTTCCCCGACCTTGGCACACCGTCCGGCTTCAGAATGAAGCCGGCAATGACGGGGGCGCGGCTGCTTGAGGTGTCGGGTGCCTCTAGCGGGGAAAAGGCGGACATCCTGGCCGCCAAGTTGAGGGAGGTCCTCAACCCGGAGGACGTCCGGGTGTCTAGGCCGATGAAGACGGCAGAGCTGCGCGTCGATGGCCTGGATGACTCGACGACCCCGGCTGAGGTCGTGGCGGCCATCACCAAAGCCGGCGGATGTCCGCCCCAAGACGTGCGGACGGGCGATATTCGCGCCGACGCTTCCGGGCTCGGCACGATTTGGGTGCGGTGCCCGGTGGCGGCGGCGAATAAAGTCGCCGACGGTAGGCGTTTGGTGGTGGGGTGGGCTGCGGCAAGGGTCAAGCTGCTGCAGCCCAGGGCTTTGCGGTGCTACCGATGTCTGGACATTGGGCATGTCCGGGCACGGTGCACCGCCGAAACGGACCGCAGCGAGCAATGCTATCGCTGCGGCCAGCCCGGCCACAAGGCGGCCCAGTGCTCCGCGGCGCCAAACTGCAGCCTCTGTACAGCTGCAGGGAGGCCCGCCGGGCACAGAGCGGGCGGAAAGGCATGTGGCGCCCCCGCCGCAAAGAAGAATAAGGGGGCTAAGGCTGCCGGGGGCTCTTTACCCCCCTGTCAGCCTGGCTGCCCTTCGGCCGACTCCCGGCCTAGGAATGGTGTGGAGGGAATGGATTGCGCATAATGGCGCTCTACCATTTCCTCCAGGGCAATCTCAACCACTCTGCTAGAGCTCAGGATCTCTTGCTCCAGAGCATGGCGGAGTGGTCGATTCATGTGGCTGTGGTCGCCGAGCCGTACTTTGTCCCCCCCCGGAATAACTGGGTGGGCGACCTGGACGGCTTGGTGGCCATCATCGGCGGGACTCTCGTCAGCCAGTCCCGAGGTCACGGCTGGGTGGCCGCTCTCGCGGACGGCGTTGGCACGATTGGTGCGTATTTTTCGCCCAACAAGAGTCTCGCCGACTTCGAGAACTTCCTTGTCGAGTTGGGTGCCGTCGTAGGCCGACTCCACCCTCGCCCCGTGCTGTTGCTCGGGGATCTCAACGCCAAGTCTGCGGCGTGGGGATCCTCGGTGACTGATGCTAGGGGTGAGGCGCTGGAGGAGTGGGCGGTCACGACTGGCCTGGTCGTCCTGAACCGGGGCTCGGTACTCACGTGCGTGCGGCAGCGGGGCGGGTCCATAGTGGACGTCTCGTTCGCTAGCCCTGCTGCCGCGAGCCGTATTTACGACTGGCGTGTCGCCGCGGAGGTGGAGACGTTGTCGGATCACCGATACATCCGTTTCGACGTCTCCACCCAGACCGCCGGCGGCCG
This sequence comes from Fissipunctia ypsillon, assembly GCA_947568875.1. Classification (NCBI taxonomy): domain Eukaryota; kingdom Metazoa; phylum Arthropoda; class Insecta; order Lepidoptera; family Noctuidae; genus Fissipunctia; species Fissipunctia ypsillon. The sequence continues at coordinate 23,804,227 of OX387658.1, forward strand.
CAGTCCACCGGCTCCGCGAGCGACCGGCCCGCGCTGGGCGCGCAAGCGCATCGACAGGGAGCTTCTTGAGGAGGCCGCGATTGTCCAGGCCTGGATCCGGGAGTCGGCTACGACCGGACCCGTCGACGTCGAACAGGAGGCGCTGTGGTTCCGCGGGGCGATGACGCAAATTTGCGACGCGTCGATGCCCCGCGTCCACACACAGACAGGAAGGCGCCAGGTGTACTGGTGGTCTGCCGAGATTGCGCAGCTACGCATCGCGTGCGTGACGGTTAGACGCCGGTACACCCGATACCGGAGGAGACGTCGTCGGGTCCCTGACGAAGAAGCCGCGCTGTATGAGGTGTACCGCGCGGCGAAGGAGGCTCTGTGGCTGGCCATCGGCGAGGCGAAGACGCGAGCCAGGGAGGAGATGTTGGAGACTCTAGACGGGAATCCATGGGGGCGCCCTTATCGTGCGGTTCGGGGGAAACTCAGAGCCGCGGCGCCCCCACTCACGGAGAGTCTCCAACCTGAGCTGCTGGAGGAGGTAGTCGTAGCCCTCTTCCCGGCTAGAGCGGAGCATACCCCGCCGCCGATGGATTTGCCCACAGCCGCAGAGCCTGAAGATGAGAACGCCATCAGCGTCCCAGAGGTGACACAGGCAGAGATGAGGGCGGCCGTGATGCGGCTCCGAGCCAAGAACGTGGCTCCAGGGCCCGACGGGATTCACGGCCAAGTATTAGCCCTCGCTCTGAAAGAGCTGGAGCCCCAGCTGAGAGGTCTCTACACAGCGTGCCTTGAGCGGGGCCAGTTTCCCACTCTGTGGAAAGCTGGTCGTCTGGTCCTGCTCAGGAAGGCGGGGCGCCCTGCCGATTCGCCGTCAGCGTATCGGCCCATAGTGCTGCTCGACGAGGTGGGTAAGCTGTTTGAGCGGATTATCGCAGCCCGCCTCGTCGGCCACTTGTGCGGAGAGGGGCCGGACCTGGACGAGTGTCAGTTCGGGTTTCGGTACGGGCGCTCCACCATACACGCTGTGTCACGGGTGAGAGTCCTGGCGGAGGAAACGGTGTCCCGGGGCGGAGTGATGATGGCGGTGTCGTTGGACATCTCCAACGCCTTCAACACCCTGCCCTGGAGTTGTATCCGACAGGCACTGCGGTATCACCGGGTGCCTCTCTACCTCCGCCGCCTCATTGGGGCTTATCTGTCGGAGAGGTGTGTCACCTACGTGGGATGTGATGGCACAAACCAGCGCCTCATGTCGTGCGGTGTTCCACAGGGCTCGGTCGTAGGCCCCCTCCTGTGGAACATCGGGTACGACTGGGTGCTGAGGGGTGAACTCCAGCCGGGCGTGGACCTGACGTGCTATGCGGACGACACGCTGGTCACGGCCCGGGGGAGTTCGCACAGGGAGGCAGCGTTGCTGGCGACGGCTGCGATCTCACAGGTGGTGGGCCGCATACGGCGCCTCGGCTTGGAGGTGGCCCTCAACAAGTCGGAGGCCATGGTGTTCCATGGTCCCCGGCGGGCGCCGCCGCCCGGATCACACATAGTGGTCGGGGGGGTCCGGATCGCTGTCGAGTCTACCATGAAGTACCTGGGATTGGTGCTCGACAGCCGGTGGGACTTCGGACCCCACTTCCGGCGGCTGGTGCCCAAGTTGATGAGCGCGGCTGGGGCGCTGTCAACGCTGCTTCCCAATCTGGGGGGCCCGAGCGCCGCCTGTAGGCGACTCTACGTGGGGATCGTGCGATCGATGGCCCTGTACGGGGCCCCGATCTGGGCGGCTGACCTGACGGCCGGTAGCATTGCTGTTCTGCGGAAGCCGCAGAGAGCGATGGCCGTCAGAGTCATCAGGGGGTATCGCACGATCTCCTACGAGGCGGCTTGTGCACTGGCCGGATCCCCGCCCTGGGACCTGGAGGCGAAATTACTCGCGTCATTGTATCGGTGGCGCGAGGAAATGCAGGCGCGAGGTGAGCGACCGATGCAGCGACTAATGGAGCAGCGTCGGTTGCTGCTTCGCGAGGTCCTGGTGGCGGAATGGCGGGACAGGCTCTCACGCCCTACCGCCGGCCTCGGCACCATCGAGGCGGTCCGGCCGGTGCTCGACCTTTGGCTCGGGAGGAGGCACGGCTCCTTGTCGTTTCGGGTGACGCAGGTGCTCTCGGGGCATGGTTGCTTCGGGAAGTACCTGTGTCGCATAACCAGGGAGCCAGACGCCCGGTGTCACCACTGCGTCGACTGTCGGGAGGACACGGCGCGGCATACGCTGGCAGAGTGTGCCGCTTGGGAGGAGCCGCGCCGTGCCCTCATCTCTAGAGTAGGCAGTGACCTGTCGCTGCCGGCTGTCGTTAATTCGATGGTCGGCAGCGAGGAGTCCTGGGACGCGGTGGTTTCCTTCTGCGAGACAGTCATCTCGCAGAAGGAGGCTGCGGAAAGGGAGAGGGAGATCACATCCTCTCACCCAGCCCGCAGCAGGCGCACTGGGCGTCGGCGGAGGGCGGACAACGCCCTCTTCCAGCCCCCCTAAATGGGTCCAGGGGCGACGGACTCGGGGACGTCCGTCACCCCCCCATACATCGGACCCGAGGTGGCGGCGCGTAGTGTTCCACGCGCGCCCCTCTTAGACGTCGCGGGGGGAGTCAAACACCTCACTCCCCCCCTCGACACGAGGAGAGGCCTGCCGTGGCGGGCCGGCACCAGCCGGGGGTTGCGGAAGGATCGTAAGTTCCCGCGACCCTCGGCGTAGGTGTGAGATGGAACACCGGGGTGGTTTTTAGTCAGTAAGAGTCTGACAGACCCCTCCGCCCGCCCCAGGGCGGAGGACATCCATGAGGATTTTCCACCCCGAAACAAAAAAAAAAAAAAAAAAAAAAAAGGTTAGGTTAGGTTAGGTTGGGGTGCGTGCAGAAAACCTCCTCGTGTGCCTGATACCTGCTGGTCCCTTATGGATACGTTCGAGGGAAAGAGCAGTTGTCGGGCCGGTGCACCCTGGGCATGAACAATAATCTCTTTTGAAAAAGGTGTAGGAGTTTTTCGGAGAGAGTATTGTTTGTGGCGAATTTCTGCGGGCGGGGGAGCAGTATGCTCCACGTCTTTCTTCCACGTGTCCCTCTGATTAGCAGAGGGCACAGTGGAGGAACAAGGGAGGTGGGTCGCTCCTGATCAGTCGACATTCGTCGACTGACACTGGATGTGACCTTGCCACCACGGTGCAGGCGCACCAACGTGGCTATTGTTTCTCCCTCAAGAGCATGCTTGAGGAGAGAACTTTCAACGGGTTCGCTGAGTCGGGTTAGCCGGACAGCGAACGAAGGCATGCTTAATGCCGCCGTCGGGGGCTTGGCTTAACCGCCCGGCCCAGAGGAAGGACACCTCTAAGATAAAAAACCACCTAATCCTAAGCTTTGAAGCGTGGCGAGAGGATGAGTGGCTGGTGGGGGACCAGTCGCTAGCGCTTCCCCTGTAGATACCTGCCGCACTCTACAGTATATAGGCTTACCTAGTACAAGAGGCTCTGCCTAGGCCGACATTTATTTCCTCACTACTCGTGGGAACAAAATGGAAATAATTAAACCCAAAAGATGCGAAAAGGAGAGTGACGTGCCAAGTTTATTGGCGGAGGTACCGCTTGCCAGTGATGGCAACAAGAGTCGAGGAGGCTCGCGTTCCTCAGGGGACATAAGCATGTCCGACCAGGACTCGCGTAGGAATTCCAAATTTTGGAGAAAGCGTTCGCGCGGCGAAGATTTGGACCGAGCGGGGTCGATGGTGCTTTCCTCAAGCGAGGAGAACCTGCCGGCTGCTAAAGTGGCGACAGCAAGGAGAGGCCGGGGTCGTGCGGTGGTGGGCGGAGGTTCCGCTCCGATGCCAGGGCGCGACGTTCGGGGTCGCTTCAAGCGGCCTGATACGCCGGGAATCGGCGGGGAGAGTGACCCCGGGGTCTCATCCGGAGTCTCAACTGAAGAGCCGGGAGGGGTCACTGTCGCTCTTGTGGGCACGAAGGCGGAGGCCAACGCCGCGAAGCGTGCTCAAAATAGAGCGGTCGCGGCCGACGAGGTTGCCGAAATGGCCCGTCGGGCCCGGGAGCGGCGGTCTGCCCAGACGGCAGCAGGGGAGAGCTTAACGGCAGAGGCTCTCAACCGCCAGGTGTTGGACGGCGTGGATGTTGTCCTGAAGGTTGCTACCAAGTCCGGCAACCTGAAGGGCTCCTTCACGCGCGCCCTTAAAGAGGCGGCAGAGGGGATCAGGGAGGCGGTGGAGAGTCTCCTTCATCGTACGACCTCGGAGGAGACGGCGAAGCTGTGGGAGGAGAACAGCCGTCTCCGATCCGAGTTAGAGGAACTCAAGCGGCAGGTTGCCGCCCAGAGGACAGCTCCCGCGGCCGCTCAGTCCTCTCCCGTTGCAGCCCCGTCGTCGGCTCCATCGCCGGCCTCGTCGTCGACGCCTGCACTTGTGGATGCGGAGGTCGAAAAAATCGTCCGCATCTGCATGATGCAGTGCGGGGACATGGTGGGTGCCCGTCTTGAGGCCATAGAGGCGAGGCTCCTCCCGGCAGAATCCATCCGCCCTCCGCTCGCTGGGGACGGTCGCGGGAGAGAGGGGTCCAAAAAACGGGGCCAGGCGGCAACGGTGGCTGACCGCGCCCAAAAACCCGCGCCCCAGATGGCCACCTCACGGACAGCGGCACCTCCAGCGGTGCCTCCGGCGGCCGTGCCTGGGCCTGGCACAGATACCTGGACGACGGTCGTTAAGAGGGGCCGCAAGAAAATAAAGACAGCGCTGCCAGTACCAGCACCCGCTGGAGCACCGGCACCCCAGAAGGCACAGAGACCGCCAAAGGTTAGAGCCCCACGCTCCGCGGCTGTAGTGATAACACTGCAGCCCGGAGCCGTCGAAAGGGGCGTTACATACAAGGCGGTCCTGGCAGAGGCTAAAGCCAAAGTCGCGTTCCCCGACCTTGGCACACCGTCCGGCTTCAGAATGAAGCCGGCAATGACGGGGGCGCGGCTGCTTGAGGTGTCGGGTGCCTCCAGCGGGGAAAAGGCGGACATCCTGGCCGCCAAGTTGAGGGAGGTCCTCAACCCAGAGGACGTCCGGGTGTCTAGGCCGATGAAGACTGCAGAGCTGCGCGTCGATGGACTGGACGACTCGACGACCCCGGCTGAGGTCGTGGCGGCCATCACCAAAGCCGGCGGATGTCCGCCCCAAGACGTGCGGACGGGTGATATTCGCGCCGACGCTTCCGGGCTCGGCACGATCTGGGTGCGGTGCCCGGTGGCGGCGGCGAATAAAGTCGCCGACGGAAGGCGTTTGGTGGTGGGGTGGGCTGCGGCAAGGGTCAAGCTGCTGCAGCCCAGGGCTATGCGGTGCTACCGATGTCTGGACATTGGGCATGTCCGGGCACGGTGCACCGCCGAAACGGACCGCAGCGAGCAATGCTATCGCTGCGGCCAGCCCGGCCACAAGGCGGCCCAGTGCGCCGCGGCGCCAAACTGCAGCCTCTGTACAGCTGCAGGGAGGCCCGCTGGGCACAGAGCGGGCGGAAAGGCATGTGGTGCCCCCGCCGCAAAGAAGAATAAGGGGGCCAAGGCTGCCGGGGGCTCTTTACTCCCCTGTCAGCCTGGCTGCCCTTCGGCCGACTCCCGGCCTAGGAATGGTGTGGAGGGAATGGATTGCGCATAATGGCGCTCTACCATTTCCTCCAGGGCAATCTCAACCACTCTGCTAGAGCTCAGGATCTCTTGCTCCAGAGCATGGCGGAGTGGTCGATTCATGTGGCTGTGGTCGCCGAGCCGTACTTTGTCCCCCCCCGGAATAACTGGGTGGGTGACCTGGACGGCTTGGTGGCCATCATCGGCGGGACTCTCGTCAGCCCGTCCCGAGGTCACGGTTGGGTGGCCGCTCTCGCGGACGGCGTTGGCACGATTGGTGCGTATTTTTCGCCCAACAAGAGTCTCGCCGACTTCGAGAACTTCCTTGTCGAGTTGGGTGCCGTCGTAGGCCGACTCCACCCTCGCCCCGTGCTGTTGCTCGGGGATCTCAACGCCAAGTCTACGGCGTGGGGATCCTCGGTCACCGATGCTAGGGGTGAGGCGCTGGAGGAGTGGGCGGTCACGACTGGCCTGGTCGTCTTGAACCGGGGCTCGGTACTCACGTGCGTGCGGCAGCGGGGCGGGTCCATAGTGGACGTCTCGTTCGCTAGCCCTGCTGCCGCGAGCCGTATTTACGACTGGCATGTCGCCGCGGAGGTGGAGACGTTGTCGGATCACCGATACATCCGTTTCGACGTCTCCACCCAGACCGCCGGCGGCCGCAGTCCACCGGCCCCGCGAGCGACTGGCCCGCGCTGGGCGCGCAAGCGCATCGACAGGGAGCTTCTCGAGGAGGCCGCGATTGTCCAGGCCTGGATCCGGGAGTCGGCTACGACCGGACCCGTCGACGTCGAACAGGAGGCGCTGTGGTTCCGCGGAGCGATGACGCAAATTTGCGACGCGTCGATGCCCCGCGTCCACTCACAGACAGGAAGGCGCCAGGTGTACTGGTGGTCTGCCGAGATTGCGCAGCTACGCATCGCGTGCGTGACGGTTAGACGCCGGTACACCCGATACCGGAGGAGACGTCGTCGGGTCCCTGACGAAGAAGCCGCACTGTATGAGGTGTACCGCGCGGCGAAGGAGGCTCTGTGGCTGGCCATCGGCGAGGCGAAGACGCGAGCCAGGGAGGAGATGTTGGAGACTCTAGACGGGAATCCATGGGGGCGCCCTTATCGTGCGGTTCGGGGGAAACTCAGAGCCGCGGCGCCCCCACTCACGGAGAGTCTCCAACCTGAGCTGCTGGAGGAGGTAGTCGTAGCCCTCTTCCCGGCTAGAGCGGAGCATACCCCGCCGCCGATGGATTTGCCCACAGCCGCAGAGCCTGAAGATGAGAACGCCATCAGCGTCCCAGAGGTGACACAGGCAGAGATGAGGGCGGCCGTGATGCGGCTCCGAGCCAAGAACGTGGCTCCGGGGCCCGACGGGATTCACGGCCAAGTATTAGCCCTCGCTTTGAAAGAGCTGGAGCCCCAGCTGAGAGGTCTCTACACAGCGTGCCTTGAGCGGGGCCAGTTTCCCACTCTGTGGAAAACTGGTCGTCTTGTCCTGCTCAGGAAGGCGGGGCGCCCTGCCGATTCGCCGTCAGCGTACCGGCCCATAGTGCTGCTCGACGAGGTGGGTAAGCTGTTTGAGCGGATTATCGCAGCCCGCCTCGTCGGCCACTTGTGTGGAGAGGGGCCGGACCTGGACGAGTGTCAGTTCGGGTTTCGGTACGGGCGCTCCACCATACACGCTGTGTCACGGGTGAGAGTCCTGGCGGAGGAAACGGTATCCCGGGGCGGGGTGATGATGGCGGTGTCGTTGGACATCTCCAACGCCTTCAACACCCTGCCCTGGAGTTGTATCCGACAGGCACTGCGGTATCACCGGGTGCCTCTCTACCTCCGCCGCCTCGTTGGGGCTTATCTGTCGGAGAGGTGTGTCACCTACGTGGGATGTGATGGCACAAACCAGCGCCTCATGTCGTGCGGTGTTCCACAGGGCTCGGTCGTAGGCCCCCTCCTGTGGAACATCGGGTACGACTGGGTGCTGAGGGGTGAACTCCAGCCGGGCGTGGACCTGACGTGCTATGCGGACGACACGCTGGTCACGGCCCGGGGGAGTTCGCACAGGGAGGCAGCGTTGCTTGCGACGGCTGCGGTCTCACAGGTGGTGGGCCGCATACGGCGCCTCGGCCTGGACGTGGCCCTCAACAAGTCGGAGGCCATGGTGTTCCATGGTCCCCGGCGGGCGCCGCCACCCGGATCACACATAGTGGTCGGGGGGGCCCGGATCGCTGTTGAGTCTACCATGAAGTACCTGGGATTGGTGCTCGACAGCCGGTGGGACTTCGGACCCCACTTCCGGCGGCTGGTGCCCAAGTTGATGGGCGCGGCTGGGGCGCTGTCAACGCTGCTTCCCAATCTGGGGGGCCCGAGCGCCGCCTGTAGGCGACTCTACGTGGGGATCGTGCGATCGATGGCCCTGTACGGGGCTCCGATCTGGGCGGCTGACCTGACGGCCGGTAGCATTGCTGTTCTGCGGAGGCCACAGAGAGCGATGGCCGTCAGAGTCATCAGGGGGTATCGCACGATCTCCTACGAGGCGGCTTGTGCACTGGCCGGATCCCCGCCCTGGGACCTGGAGGCGAAATTACTCGCGTCATTGTATCGGTGGCGCGAGGAAATGCAGGCGCGAGGTGAGCGACCGATGCAGCGACTAATGGAGCAGCGTCGGTTGCTGCTTCGCGAGGTCCTGGTGGCGGAATGGCGGGACAGGCTCTCACGCCCTACCGCCGGCCTCGGCACCATCGAGGCGGTCCGGCCGGTGCTCGACCTTTGGCTCGGGAGGAGGCACGGCTCCTTGTCGTTTCGGGTGACGCAGGTGCTCTCGGGGCATGGTTGCTTCGGGAAGTACCTGTGTCGCATAACCAGGGAGCCAGACGCCCGGTGTCACCACTGCGTCGACTGTCGGGAGGACACGGCGCGGCATACGCTGGCAGAGTGTGCCGCTTGGGAGGAGCCGCGCCGTGCCCTCATCTCTAGAGTAGGCAGTGACCTGTCGCTGCCGGCTGTCGTTAATTCGATGGTCGGCAGCGAGGAGTCCTGGGACGCGGTGGTTTCCTTCTGCGAGACAGTCATCTCGCAGAAGGAGGCTGCGGAAAGGGAGAGGGAGATCACATCCTCTCACCCAGCCCGCAGCAGGCGCACTGGGCGTCGGCGGAGGGCGGACAACGCCCTCTTCCAGCCCCCCTAAATGGGTCCAGGGGCGATGGACTCGGGGACGTCCGTCGCCCCCCATACATCGGACCCGAGGTGGCGGCGCGTAGTGTTCCACGCGCGCCCCTCTTAGACGTCGCGGGGGGAGTCAAACACCTCACTCCCCCCCTCGACACGAGGAGAGGCCTGCCGTGGCGGGCCGGCACCAGCCGGGGGTTGCGGAAGGATCGTAAGTTCCCGCGACCCTCGGCGTAGGTGTGAGATGGAACACCGGGGTGGTTTTTAGTCAGTAAGAGTCTGACAGACCCCTCCGCCCGCCCCAGGGCGGAGGACATCCATGAGGATTTTCCACCCCGAAACAAAAAAAAAAAAAAAAAAGGTTAGGTTAGGTTTTTTTTTTTTTGAAATGAGTATTACACCGCGGACATGGGGGTCCGCGCCTTTATTTAATAGTTTTTTTAAAATTGTTTACAGTTTTCTGAGAATTTTCAGTTAAAAGTACTCCTACATCGGACAACTTAAATCTAAATCTTAATGATCTACTTAAACCTACGTGAGTCCATCTGTATATATATATATATATATATTTTTATTTTTATTTTTTTTTTATTTTTTTTATTGACATGCATATGTTAGTATATTATATATATGTTTTTTTTTTTATGTTAATTAATAAGTACACAGGCATTACTTTACATACGTTACAGGGACATTATTTATTACATTTAACATGGGATAAGGATATATATAACTGCATGGCAGTGCGAGCCGACCAGCCCCGGCCGACGGCGTCCGTTCACGGGCATGACGTGTACATCCGCGCCGTTCAGCTCAACCATATTTTAGGGAACTCAACGACCGGATACACAGCGCCACCCTCGGCGGGACTTTTGTGTGAGTATGACAGAATCGCTCTGCCATGCAGTTTTACATGATTATTATTATTACTATTACTAAAATACAGGTCTACAATATATTTTTTATTTTTTATTATTATTATTACTAATTTAATTTACAGTTGTAATTTAAAATGGTTAGGGACGTTAGTTCTGGGTTAGTTTTGGGGTTGGGAATGGGACGTGTTTGGTGGAGGTTATGTAAGGCGGGGTGTTCTGACCAGGGATTTCGCTAAGCCGAGTAGTGCTTCCACGACTGCCGCGTCTCGATGCTGCATGGCCGTCTTAAGATTGTAGTCGACGACCATTTTGGTAGACGCGTCCATCGCCCTCTTTACAAAGCGGCCTGTGGCGTCATCGGCGTCGTCGGAGTAATAGACGCAACTGACTGTGTGTCTCGACACCGCCACTACCGCGTGGGAGACGCTGTCGTGGAGTTGGAGCCTCCTGGACTTGGTGTTGATGATTATGACGCTGTCGTAGGTCAACCCCTGAGCCTCGTGTATGGTCAACATGCGCGACCCTTCACCGGACCCGTATCCCTGGCTCACAAGAGTGGCTTTCTCCTCTTGTGTATAAACCAGGAACAGGGTATTTTTTGCGGTGCTCGGTATCTGCGCTCCCGTATAACCAACCACTTTCAGGGAGTGGACCCGCGACAGCGTTACCTTGGAGGAGTATATACCGGAGTATATCTCGCTCAGTGCAAAGGCCACATCCATCGGATTGCGGTGTGTGCAACTTAACTCCTGGGTGATGCCAGCCACCAGATTTGGACGGGTATACCTTAACGGGAATAGGTTCTCTCTGTCCAAAAATGGAAGCTGGTTTACATCTCCGATGAGGACAATCTCGCTCGCTCCGGACAACTTCGCCGCCATAACTATGGCCCCAAAGTGGTTCATGAGAGCCTCGTCTACCGTGAGACGGTAGCATTTGTCTTGGCTCCCGAACCCCTTGGCTAAGATTGAGGCCATAGTGCGCACCTTTTTCTTTACTTGATCTCCTAAGCGGTGCGCGAGCTTCTCCCTCAGATCTTTGGCAGCTTCAGTTGTCGTGGTGACTACGACGTCCTTGTCCTCATCGAAGTGCTTTACCACCCAGGTTGTCTTGCCGCAACCCGGAACCCCGTTGACCCACCTGATATTGGGTACCGCCCAATTCTCCCGCGATGCTGGGATATCTGAGGTCCCCAAAATGGACTGTGCCATTTCAAGGATCCTATCGTCCAGCATGATCTTGGTGAATTTTGCGGTAACCACTATCGGGTCGTCGTTTGGCACGCTGAATTTTAATTTGCCTGAGCGCTCCGTCTCCTTCTCGTCCAGGGCCACAAAACCGCTCTTCGCGCTATAGGCTGCCATGTACGACCCCGTCATTACCCCTTTGATGACTTGAGATGTGACGTTGTCGTACACCGCTGCCCCTGATTCCTCGAGCAGTACCCTTAGCAGGCCTTCTGTGTTTCTCTGGAAGGTCTGCAGGATCTTCTGGCATTTCATGAGATTGACCTCCCTGGTCGCTCTCACGATTGCTACGTACTCGAGGAAAGCGCTCTTTACGTGGTCCGTGGCGCCCGAGCTAACTGCGAGGGTCGGCGGGCTGACTTGCCCTCTGTCGGCTCTTGTTGGCGTGGGTTTCGGTGGTGTTGGTTCTTTTCCCTTTCTTTTGAAGAACCTCTCCACTGCTGTCTCCTGCTTCTGGGATGGTGATGCGCGGCTGGTGCTAGGGAGCAGTGCACTGAGGAAAGTGCCGAAGGCTTTCAGGCGACTCCTCGACCGGGCCCTGTCCTCCGGGCTGGTGGTTTTGCTCTGCCCCTTAGCAGCTCTCTCGGCGGCTGCCTTCTGCTGGGCCCTCTCGGATCCGCTCTGAGTGATCGGGCTTGTTGTGGGGCTCGTCGCGCTGGCTGTTGGGTGTCTGGGGGCTTTGAGGAAACTTAAAGTTTCCCCTCTGTCCTCATACACGACTACCTCATGCTGTTCTGAGGCTTTTAAACAGCCGAAGCGGTCTGCGACGTCTCCTCTCTCGCCTTCGATCATCATCGCGTCGATGCTGATGGTACGGGCTGGGACAGACACGAACTCTCCTACCTCCCTGATCTTCAGGAGCAACGAGCTTGCCTGTGCAAATGGGTTCTCCTCTCCCCACTCGAATATTGCGATCGTCTTTCCTTTGAATCGCAATAGACGGCATCGGTGAGAGGCTACTACCACCTGCGGCAGCGCGGCGTACTTGCTGCCCTTCATGCTCGTTTTGGTCGTGCTTCCGTTGATCAAGGCGGCAAGGCCTGGCGAAATTGGTATCCGGGCTCCAGCTCGGCTCGAGCCTACGCAGAAGCTTACGCCCAACTTTTCTCCCTCTTTGTTCATGAAGAGGGCGACGCCTCGCAGTCTGACGCCTGGGACTCCATCTCCTCCGCATGCCAGGAACTCCGAGATGGGCATGGTACTTGGGACTGGTCGTGAGCTGGCTTCTGCTGCTGCTGGTGGTGTTGCTCTAGCTGGTACTGGTCGTTGGTGCTGACTGTTGGTGTTTGTGTGTGTGGCTTGTGTAACTGTGAGTGATGTGTGTGTTACAATTTGTGTTGGTGTTGTCGTTGTCAGTGTGGTGATTGTTGTGGTTGGAGTTGGTGCTATGGTTGTGGTGGGTGGTCGGTTCCGACTATACGAGGTTGCGTCTGTTTTGTTGGCCGCTGCTGCAACTGTGGCGACTTTGCTCGCGAATGCCAAGAATGGTTTTCGGGAAGCCGGTCTCTCCATGATGGTGTGGAGTGTGGACTGGCTTAGCTGGGTTCCGAACTTTTCTTCCAGCTCCATTCTGTCTCGGATAAACCTTGGGCATTCGAAGAGCAGGTGCCAGACTGTTTCTTCGCAGCTGGGGTCACAGACGCACGAGGGACTATCTTTGAGATGAAAGCGGTGGAGATACGCTGAGAATCCTCCGTGCCCTGTTAGGACTTGTACATGGACCGGTGTGAGAACTGCGTCTCTAAGTGTTCTCTTCGCCGCTAGGACGTCTGGGAAGAACACTTTTGTGACCGCTCCTGTACTCGAGGATTCGTATCGCGCTTGCCACCTCTTTATAGTCTCCTCCCGTATCTTCCTCCTCACGAACGATACGGGGACCTTGTTATAGTCGGCTGTCCCGGTGTTTAGAGCCGCCTCCTTGGCCAGCTCGTCCGCTCTCTCATTCCCGGCAGTTCCCACGTGGGCCCTGAGCCAAAAGAGCCTCACCTCTCTGCCCTCCTCTCTGATCTCTCGGACGCTTCTCTTGATTTGAAGTGCCAGGTGGTGAGTGACAGACGGTCTCCTCAGCAGGTCAAGTGAAGATCTTGAATCACTTAAGTTGCTTACGGAGGCCGCCTTGGATTCTCTTGCCATCCTGACAGCTCTGAAGAGAGCGTACATTTCAGATTGGAAGACTGAGTTGTGAGGCTCAAGGCCAAAGGTGCAGAACTTTGACTCCTTTCCGTTCTCCCACCAAGTTAGGGCAGCTCCAACTTTCCCGTCTATCTTGCTGCCGTCGGTGTATATCTGGGGACCGATTACTTGGTGGGTTTCCAGCGTTTCGGGAGTCAAGTCCTCCAGGCGTGCGTACTCTGTTGTTGTGAGTAGCGACGGGTGGGGGTTTTGGGAGTGGGGCACGTTGCACTCCAGCTCGCGGCCCGGTGGTACGAACTCTTGGGAATGTCCCTTTCTGATCTTAAACAGGGTTGCGGCCTCGATTACCCGGAGATCTAGGGGGAGTTGGCCTGACAGAATTAGTGCCGATGTCAGAGACACCGTGCGGTATGCTTTGCAGATCTTCTGCGCGAAGCCCCTCTGCAGTGAGTCAAACTGATTCCTTGTCATCAGTTTCTCAGCCGCAGGGGCCCACGCACTCGCTGCATACATCACGATGGGCTCTATCACCGACACGTATATCGTCCTGATTATCTCTCTGTTGAGACCCCAGGTCACCCTCGCCGCGCATGCCAGCTGCTTGTAGATGTCTGCGGCCTTTTTACAGGTCGCAGACACGTGCGCGTTGAAGGTGAGTTTAGAGTCTATTATGAGACCTAACAGTTTGACCTCTTCGACCAGGCTCAGCCGCACGCCCGACATGCGGAGTACCGGAACGTCGTACTTTAGCTTCCTCGTTAACACCATCGCATTGGTCTTGTGCGCGGCGAAACGTAGCTTATTCTGGACGCCCCATTCCGATACTATGTCTAACGCGTTGTTGGCTGACTGCTGCAGGGGACCGGTCGCGAAGTCCGAGAGAACCAGGACGACGTCATCTGCGAAGGCTTGGCAGTATACCCCCTTACTAGCCATTTTGTGTAGGAGCGAGTCTAGGATGAGGTTCCAAAACGTCGGACCGGCTATGGAGCCCTGGACGCATCCTTTCGTGGTACCCTTCTCGCTAGTCGCTCTGGCGTAGTTGACCCTGATGTTCCGGTCTTCCAGGTATGAGGTGACGAGAGCGTAGATGTTTTTGGGACAGTTCTTGACTACCATCTGTCTCTTGAGTGCTGGCCACCACGCGTTATCGAAGGCCCCCTCTATGTCCAATGATATCAAAAGCACGATCTTTTTGGCTTTGATTTCGGCTCGTAGGTGCCCCATTAGGGCATAGAGGGCGTCTTCGGTCCCGCGCTGCGGCATGAATCCGTATTGGTTCGTGTTCAGTGTAGGGAGGAAGTGCCACTGGAGTCTACCTACTAGGAGCTTCTCGACGATTTTTCCTAGGACCGAGAGCAAGCCTATTGGCCTGTACGACTTTGGGCTGGTGTAGTCGTCTTTTCCTGGCTTGCGGAGGATGCACACGTGGGCGACTTTCCACTGCTTCGGGAAGTGTGACAGCGACAGGCACTTGTTGGCTATCGCTAAGAACACCTCCCTATCGCAGTTTATTGCCGCTGTGCAGATGTCCGCTGTTAATCCATCGGGACCGGGGGCTTTCTTCGGATTTTGGTTTTGGAGAACCATTTCCAGCTCCGCGGTCGTGAAGGGTGGATCGTCAGCGGACAGACCTTGTGGTGTTTTCTCCTCCGCGAGCCTCCTCAGGCTTGTGTGGTATTGCTGTTCGGCATCCGTTGAGTCGTCAGGGTAGAAGGTTTTTGCCAGAAGATCCGCAGACTGCTCTGGGCTGAGCGTCTCGCCCGCGGTGTTTCTCAGGAGGGCGTCGTCCTGTCTTCTGGCTGTCTTCCTTAGTACCCTGTAGATGCCGTCCCACATGCTCTCTCGGTCCTGCTTCGAGCAGAACTCCTTCCAGTTTGCTGTGGCTGCTTCCGTTGCTGCTGTGGTGTATGTGTTTTTAGCTAGCACGTATTCCTGGATGGTGAAGTGTCTCCGACTTGCGGCTGCATTCCGGATCCTTCTCTTCTTCCTCAGGGCGTCTGTTTTAAGACGCTCCAGAGAAGGATTCCACCATGGGGGCTTGGCGTCGTGTTTCGGCGAACCCAGTTTTGGGATCGCTTCCTCGCATGAGCGGTGGATGTTTTGTGTGTAGGTGTTGACCACTTTCTCCAAATCCTCTGGGTTCGAGACGTCCGAGACTCTGACTGGTGTGATGTCGCTGTCCGCCAGACTAGTCTTGAAGTGCGTGCTGAAGTCAGACCACTTTGCCTTCTTGGTGTTGTAGATGCGCGTCGATACAGGCCTTAGGGGTTCCAAGGGCTTCTCTAAGCGCATCGAGAAGGTTATTGCGTTGTGGTCCGATGTCGTAAGACTCCTTTCTACACGCCACTCCTCGACCTTGCCTAGCAGCGACAGGCTGCATGCCGTTACATCAACGATGCTTGTGCACCACCTGTCTCCTCTGTAGGTCTCGAACGTCGGAGTTTGTCCCGTGTTGAGGATGTGGAGATCCCGCTCATTGAGAAATGAGTTATACGACGCCCCGCGATGGTTTTCGGAAACACTTCCCCACCACTGGCTCCAGGCGTTAACGTCACCTCCCACCAGGATATTGTTTGTGTGTAGTGTGTGAATGGTGTTGTGTGTTGCGGATAGGTATGGTTCAAGGTCTTGGTCACCCTCAAAATAGACCGACAGTACCCCAAAGCTGAGCCGACCCACCTTCAGCAAAACGGCGGCGATGTTCTCGGTCACAATCTGGGGGTCGTGGATGACCTCCAGGCTGTTCCCGAAAACAACAATCGCCGCTTTCACTGGTTTTTGGCGGTTGAGGCTGCACTGGATGACTCGTGTGCCGGGGCTTTGTTTCATCACACCTGTTCTTCCTACATAGGGCTCTTGAACAAGTGCTACTGAAACTCCCTTCGCCTGAGCCGCCATGTGGAGTTCTTCTGTGGCCAGCTTGGAGCGTTGAAGATTGACTTGGATGAACCCCAATCTTGCTGTCGGTCTGGACGTGTTTTGAAGGGTGACTGGTTGACTACATTGTGGTGTTTGGTCGCCCTTAGCAATAGGAAACGCGCGACCTCGCTATCCCATCCCATTTTTGGCGTTCCTGGCAGTCCGCGCTAAACGCTGTGTGTGCCAGGTCGCTGCCCGTCCTGTGTGCCGCCTTGCAGTTGACACACGTGGGTGATCTGCCCTCGGCTCGAGTGAGGCAGTCCCCTCCGTTGTGCGCTCCGCTGCAGAAACTGCAGACTTGCTTCTCGGCCTTGCATATGGACTTGTTATGCCCATATCCAAGGCACTTCGTGCACTGTACCAGAGGGGACTGGTCCTCAATCGAGCACCGCTTGATGCCCACATGTATCTTCTGCACCTGCGTGCAACATTTCCAGAGCTCCGGGGAGAGCTCCAGAACAGGGTGGCATTCGTGGGGGTTCCTCGCGCGCTTCCTATAGCGCACCTTTATGGTCTGTCCATCTACAGCAACGTTCTGCAGAATATGTTTATTCTGCGCCTTGAGGAGATCGACGATCTCCCCGTCGCTGTAGCTGGACAGCACTCCCTTGATGCAGACGAGGGGGTTCTGTGGTTTCGGCTCCTGGACCTTGAGCCCTGCACTCGACTGGACTTGGTCTTTGATTGTCCTCAAGTCTGTCCTGCCGGCGCACCTCAGAATCACTTTCTGGTTCCGCGCTTTCCGGACCGTGTCGACTCGGGCTCCGCTCGTTCTGAGGTCCAGGGCGGTCCTGATCCTCTCGATCACGTTGTCCCCGGTGTGCTGGGGGTTCGTCGACGAGATGATCAGGGTGTGGTTAGGTTGAGTGGGTGGTTTTGGGGGCTTCGGTTTGCTGGCGACCTGGGCAAAGGTTAGTGGGCCCTGTTGTTGTTGTAGCGTTTTGTCCGCTTTGCTCAGGTCCGCTACCCCCTTCTGGATAGTCTCGAGGGTCTTTTTGACCTCCCCGACTGCGAGTTCCGCTTCCAGATTCAGCGCCGGAGGCGCCTGGATTGGGGGCTCCTTGTCACGCAGTACGCGGAGGTCCGCCGAGACTATCTCCAGCCTTTCCGCGATGGGTTTCAGGTGGTGTGTGATGTTGACTGGTGGTGTTGGTGGTGGGGGGGAGGCAACAGGCCTGTTGGCGATGGCCTGTACTTGCTTATGCAGCTTCTCCATTTCCCTTTCGAAGCCGGCGGTCGTGAGCAGATCGGTCTCTCTGAGACACGGGTCCGACTGAATGTCCGATGGCCGGGTGAGGTCCTCTTTGAGCCTCTCTAGGGCTTTCCGGAGCACGTCCAGCTGGTTTGACACGGTGGAGACATTTGATTCCAGTCGTGTAAGGCCGGCCCCCATTGTCTCCCACTTGGGTTCCCCGGGGGCTCTTGCGCCTTCCAGCCTGGTCTTCTCGTGCTCCTTCAAGTTCCGGAGACTCGCAGTGGAGACCTCTTCCTTCACCTCCTTGATGCTGTTGAGGGCTTCAAGGGTTTCGTGACCCAGCCATTCTCGGATCCCTTTCGCCTCTTTTTTAGTGTCCGAGACTTCGGACCGCATGAGCGAGAGCTCGACCTTCAGCGTCATCAACTCTCGAGTGTGAGCTCTCTCGACACGCACAAGTTCTTGTGCGTGTCGAGAGCGCTCCTTCTCGAGGTTATACTTATGACGCGCTCTCGAATCTGCCAGTGACAGGGCCGTCTCGTACAGGCCCTGCAGACACTCATGGGCCGTGGCCTTGCACTCGCGCTTCATGTTGCCGGCGGCTTCTAAGGCATCCTTGCCCTTTTGGAGAAGGTCGTTGGCCTCCCTGGTGGCTAAGTCCATCTCCACCCCTGTGCCCCTTCTCGGCGTTCGATAGAGGAGGCTCGGTCGTCCGCTCACGGGGCGATCGGCCTGGCTCACTGTGGAGGCCACCGAGCTTTCCTCATCCGAGATGATCTGGCGGGGGGGAGATATGCCACACTGCTCCCAGTCAATGACGACCTCGGCGATCCTAGCGCGGTCTTCCACCTGGGGCGTCCCGGTCACTGATGGCAGCGGTGGTGTCCTGCCCGTGACGTCCGGCTCCGACGCCGCCTTTGACGCCTGTGGCTTTTGCGGTGGACGCGCCGACTTTTCCGAGACCACGGACTTCGCAGAGTTCTTGAGCACCTTCTCCCTGAGTGTTCGGGAGGGGGCTTTTGCTGCCTCCGTGGTCATCTTGCGGGAGGTTGTGGACGTTGAAGATTGTGAGGACATGTTGTGGATGGTGTGAATATAATTAACTAGACTAGAGACTTAATTCTATTGTGATGTTGTAATGCGTGTGTTGTGTGATGTTATATATATATTTGTTTTTTTTTTTTTTTTTTTTTTTTTTTTTATACTATTTCAGATGGACTCACGAGTTTCCGCTGGTGGTCTGCGTCTGCTGTCCGATGAGGAGTCCGACAACTGAAGGGGCTCGATGTTGTGAGCCCTTCGTGCGCGCTGGTGGTGGTCCTCAGTGGAATTCTGGGCGTCGCTGGATGATTAGGCGTGTGGGCTGCCGAATTTGAGGATTCTGTTGGGGCCAATTTACAGAGCGTTTTGCGCCCTTTCAAATGAGCCCAAACTCGGCTGTCTAGCTCCAACAGGAACGAAGTTAGGCCGCGGGGGGGTGAGGTAGCCCCGAGGGGAAGGGGGGAGGGGGGGAGGTTTCGTGGGGAGACTATTGAGGGGGGGTGAAGGAGGGGGGTTGGGGGGGGGTTCGTGGGAAGACTATTGGGGGGGGGGTCAAGGAAGGGGTCTGTTGAGGGGGTCGAGGGGGTCCAAGAGGTACGGAGTGGACCCTTACTCAGGTCTCAGAGGGGGGTAAGGTTCGAGGGGTAATATGTGAGGGGGGGGGGTTGATATGAGGGGGGGGTAATGAAAAAAGGGGGGGTGAGGGGTGAGGAGACCCTTGATGGCTTAGGCAAGGTCCTGAGAACCCGAGTCGAATGAGCCCAAACTCGGGGGGGGTGGGACAAAGGGTTGAGGAGTTCCCTCGGGGCTTACCTGGTGATGGGCCGTGGAGTCGTCAGGCTGGTCGCTGGTCTGCAGGCAGATTCCTCGGCCGACTTCGGAGTCTTCAGTAGCGGCTGGGATGACTGGCTATACGTCACGCCTCGTGTTGTAGAAAACACGTGGGTCCAAAGTGGGGTTATTTTCCGCTCAAAAACCACGTGTTTTGGCGATTTTCGTACCTTAATAACTCCCAAACCGCTGATCCGATTTTCCTGATCTTGATGTTATTTGACAGGCCTCTGCCGCGACTCTTAGGATTATCGTTTGTGAGACGACTCCACTGACCTTGACCTTAGAATTCCCCGCTGAAGTTCTGGAGTTCCTGCTCCGCAACCCGCTGACGCAGACACTTGCCCACACTGATCCTGGTGAATTGACGCCACGAAATTCCACTGATAACTTTTTCACGACTGTAACTCAACGCGTATATTTTTAGTGAATTTTTTACGCGGAGCTGATGTTGATGGTGCGATGTGTTATCGGTTACTGGGTTAGGTTAGGTTAGGTTGGGGTGCATGTTGAAGAGCCTCCCCGTGGCGCACCCTGGGCAACGTCGGTTCCAGCTGCCCACCCGCCTTTGGTGGACAGCTGGGGCCGGCGGCGAATCTTCAACCAACGGGGAAGGGTTCGGTTCCAATCGCCGATCATCGTTGTTGGTCGGTGAAGGGAACCGGGCTTGGGGACGGTCAGTCCGTCGTGGGGGTAGGCCTGGTGGCCATTTAACGTCCACTCCCCCCTCTGCTTACAGAGGGTTGGTCGAGTGGACGAAGAGGGGAAGTCTCAATGATCCTGGGGCTCTGCCGGTAGAGTTACTCATGCCGGAAAGGTCCAAATGAGAGACCAGTCCAAGAAAGACACCGGGATGGGGTCGCTCTTGATCAATCGACGATAGTCGATTGACAGAAGACGCGACCATGCCGCTGAGGTGCAGGCGCACCAAAGCGACGCGTGTTTCTCTCCTTGCGGAGTAGTCTTCAAGGAGAGAACTTTCGGCGGGCTCGCTGAGTCGGGTTGGCCGGACAGCGAGCGGAGGCATGTTTAATGCCGCCGCCGGGGGCTTGGCTTAATTGCCTGGCCCAGAGGAAGGATACCTCTAAGATAAAAAACCACCCAATCCTAAACTTTGAAGCGTGGTGAGAGGATGAATGGCTGGAGGGAGTCCAGTCGCGAGCGCTTCACCTGCAGAGCACCTGCCGCACTCTGCAGTATGTAGGCTTACCGGGCATCTAGGCTCTGCCCGGTGGACATTTTTTACCTATATCTACTCGTGGGATTAATATGGAAGAAGAAAATAAAAAATATAAAACTAACGAATTGTCGATCGTGTTGGTCGAGCAGATGGGTGTGGGTGCGGCGTCAGATTCTGACACCACATCTGACAAGATGAGTGTGGTGAGCGTGGCGAGCGTAAACTCAAAGCGCTCGCGGACTGAAGATGAGACGGTTGGGCGCCCTTCCAAATTTTGGAGGACGCGCTCACGTAAAGAGGATGAGAGGCACGCGGAGTTGACAGGCCTCTCTTCTAGCGAGGAGAACCTATCGGCCGTCAGAGTGCCGGCGGGCAGGAGAGGGCGAGGTCACGCAATTAGAGGAGCGTCAGCTCTTTCGATGTCGCGCGACTCTCTAGGGCGCTTTCTCAAGCGCCCTGACACGCCGGTACCCAGCGGAGGAAGTGACTCGGGGACCAAGCAAGCGGAGGGCGCTTGCTCACAATACTCCACCTCTCTAGTAAGCACAAAGGGGGAGATCAACTCCGCTAGGAGAGAGGAGAGACGGGCAGTGGCTCTAGACGAGGTGGCTGAAATGGCCCGTCAGACCAGAGAGCGGCGGTCTGCTCGCTTGACCGCTGCCGAGGACCTGTCAGCGGCGGCTCTTAACCGCCAAGTAATGGACAGCGTGGACGTGGTCCTAAAAGTTGCCACCAAGTCTGGCAACTTGAAGGGCACGTTCACGCGAGCGCTAAAAGAGGCGGCGGAAGAGATTAAGGAGGCGGTGGGAGTCCTCCTTAATCGCACGGCCTCAGAGGAGACGGCAAAGCTACAGGAGGAGAACAGCCGTCTCCAAACCGAGATGGAGGTCATTCGGCGGGAACTTGCCGCTCTAAGGGCCGACTTTTGTCAGCAGCAAGAGCGTGTGACCCCTGCACCTTCTGCGTCCACTCCGGCACTGCAAGCCGAGTTGGTTGCAGAAATAGCCCGGACCATCATGATCCAAGTTGGAGACATGATGAATGCCCGCCTCGAGGGGTTAGAGTCGAGGCTCCTCCCAGCCCAGATCCTCCGGCCACCTCTCGCAGCGGACAATCGGGGGAAAGAGGTGACCTCAAAGGTGGGGCTCTCTCAGGTAGCCAAAGAATCAGCGGCTGGGGCCAAAAAGCCAGCGGAGGTGGCCAAAAAGCCAGTGGTTGGGGCCAAAAAGCCCGTGGCTGAGGCCAAAAAGACATCGCAGGTGGTCAATAAACCTGTGGCTGGGACCAAAAAGTCAGTAGAGGGGGGCGAAAAATCCCCTGAAAGGACTTCCCGCCTAGAGGGAGCCGCAGAACTTGCGACCGCAGCCAGGCCAGACGCCGAGGCCTGGTCAACGGTCGTAAAAAAGAAGAAGGGCCGCCAGAGCAAGGAGGTGCCGGAGCCAAAGGGCTGGGCCGCCTCAAAAAGTGTGAAGCCGCCCAAGGTTCGCATCCCACGCTCTGCGGCTGTAGCAGTCACGCTGCAGCCTGGAGCCGCGGAAAGGGGCGTCACCTACAAGGCGGTCCTATCGGAGGCGAGAACCAAGTTCAAGTTATCTGAACTTGGCATACCGTCCATCCGCTATAAAATAGCAGCCACGGGAGGGCGGCTAATCGAGGTGACGGGTGCCTCAAATGGCGAAAAAGCGGACGCCCTGGCCGCTAAACTGAGGGAAGTCCTCAATTCTGAGGACATCCGGATCTCCAGGCCCATGAAAACGGCTGAAGTGCGCGTTGATGGGCTGGACGACTCGGTGACCTCAGAGGAAGTGATGGCGGCTATTGCCAAAATCGGAGAGTGCCCGCCTGAAAATCTGCGGGTAGGCGAAATTCGCCACGACGTTGGCGGGCTGGGCACGATCTGGGTGCGGTGTCCGGTAGCTGTGGCGAAGAAGGTTGCCGACGAGGGGCGTTTGCAGGTGGGGTGGGCTGCGGCGAGGGTTAGGCTGCTGCAACCCAGAGCTATGCGGTGCTACCGATGCCTGGGTATTGGGCATGTCCGAGCACAGTGCACTGCCGAAATTGATCGCAGCGATCAGTGCTATCGATGCGGTCAGCCCGGCCATAAGGCGGCCCAGTGCTTCGCAGCACCAAACTGCAGTCTCTGTGCGGCTGCAGGAAAGCCCGCGGGGCATATAGCCGGTGGCAAGGCCTGCGCCGCGCCCCCCGCTAAGGGGGCCAAACAAAAATTTGTTGAGAGGACCATGGCTGCCGGGGGATCCGCACCCCCCCCGAGGTCTAATTGCCTGTCGGTCGACTCCCGACCCCAGGAAGAGGTGGCCGAGGAAATGGAGTACCAATAATGGCAAACTACCATTTCCTCCAGGGCAATATCAACCACTCTGCCAGAGCTCAAGATCTTTTGCTCCAGAGCATGGCGGAGTGGTCGATTCACGTGGCGGTGGTCGCTGAGCCGTATTTTGTCCCTCCCCGTGATAACTGGGTGGGGGACCTCGACGGTCTAGTGGCTATCATTGGCGGGACTCTTGTCAACCCGTCCCGAGGTCACGGCTGGGTTGCCGCCCTTGTGGACGGCGTGGTCGTCATTGGGGCATACTTCTCGCCCAACAGGAGTCTCGCCAACTTTGAGAGTTTCCTTGTCGAGTTAGGTGCCGTCGTGGGCCGGTACCACCCTCACCCCGCATTACTACTCGGTGACCTAAATGCCAAATCGGCGGCTTGGGGATCGCCGGTCACTGATGCTAGGGGAGTGGTGCTGGAAGAGTGGGCAATCACGACGGGTCTGGCCGTCCTAAATCGGGGCTCGGAATACACGTGCGTGCGGCAGCGGGGCGGGTCCATAGTGGACGTCTCGTTCGCTAGCCCCGTGGTCGCGCGCCGTGTCCGGGATTGGCATGTCGCGGTGGAGGTGGAGACGTTATCGGACCACCGATATATTCGTTTCGACGTCTCCACCCGGACCGCAGGCGGCCGCGGTCCACCGGCCCCGCGAAGGGACGGTCCACGCTGGGCGCTCAAGCGCATTGACAGGGAGGCTCTCGAGGAGGCCGCTAGTGTCCAGGCCTGGAACAGGGAGTCGACGACGGACGGGCCCATTGACGTCGAAGCGGAGGCTCTGTGGTTCCGTGGGGCGATGACGCTAATCTGCGATGCGTCCATGCCCCGGGTCCGCAAACAGTCCGCAAGGCGCCAAGTGTACTGGTGGTCTGCCGAGATCGCGCAGCTGCGCATCACGTGCGTAGCGGTTAGGCGCCGGTACACTCGCTACCGAAGGAGACGTCGACGGGATCCTGAAGAAGAAGCAACGCGGTATGAGGTGTACCGCGCGGCTAGGAAGACTCTGCAGCTGGCCATCGGCGAAGCCAAGACACGAAGCAGGGAAGAGTTGCTGGAGACCTTGGACGGGGATCCGTGGGGGCGTCCTTACCGTATGGTACGAGGAAAACTTCGTCCCTGGGTCCCCCCACTTACGGAGGGTCTCCAACCTCAGCTGCTAGAAGAAGTAGTTGCGGCACTCTTCCCTGCAAGAGCGGAACACGTGCCACCATCAATGGCTCCGCCTGCTACTGCAGAGTCGGAAGAAGTCGTCAGCGCGGGCGTCCCTGAGGTGACAGAAGTCGACATGAGGGCAGCCGTGATGCGACTCCGGGCGAAAAACACTGCCCCGGGGCCTGACGGAGTACCCGGCCGCGCCCTAGTTCTCGCCCTAAAGGCCCTAGAGCCCCGACTAAGAGGACTCTATTCAGCGTGCCTCGAGCAGGGCCAGTTTCCCAATCACTGGAAGACCGGTTCGTTGGTCCTGCTCAGGAAGGCGGGACGCCCTGCGGAATCTCCGTCTGCGTACCGGCCCATAGTGCTGCTTGACGAGGTGGGCAAGTTGTTCGAGCGGATTATCGCGGACCGCCTCGTCAGCCACTTGTGCAGAGATGGGCCGGACCTGGACGACAATCAGTTCGGTTTTCGGCATGGGCGCTCCACCATAGACGCAATTATGCGGGTGAGACTCCTGGCGGAGGAAGCGGTGTCTCGGGGCGGGGTGATGCTGGCGGTGTCCTTGGACATATCCAACGCCTTCAACACCCTGCCCTGGAGTTGTATTAGGGAGGCGCTGCGTTATCATCGGGTGCCTCCCTACCTCCGCCACGTGGTCGGGGCTTATTTGGCAGAAAGGAGTGTCACCTACAGGGGACGCGACGGCAGAGGTCAGCGAGAGATGTCGTGCGGTGTTCCACAGGGTTCGGTTCTAGGACCACTCCTGTGGAACATCGGGTACGACTGGGTTCTGAGGGGCGAGCTCCAGCCGGGGGTGAACCTGACGTGTTACGCGGACGACACGCTGGTCACAGCTCGGGGGAGCTCACACAGGGAGGCAGCGTTGCTGGCTACGGCTGCGGTCTCGCAGGTGGTGAACCGCATCCGGCGCCTGGGCCTGGAGGTGGCCCTCAACAAGTCGGAGGCTATCATTTTCCATGGCCCCCGACGAGCGCCGCCGCCGGGATCACATGTCGTGGTCGGGGGGACCCGGATCGCTGTCGAGTCAACCATGAAGTACCTGGGATTGGTGCTCGACAGCCGTTGGGACTTCAGCCCCCACTTTCGGCGGCTGGCGCCCAAGTTGATGGGCGCGGCGGGCGCGCTGTCAACGCTGCTTCCCAATTTGGGGGGCCCAAGTACCGCCTGCAGGCGGTTGTACGTGGGGATCGTGCGATCCATGGCCCTGTATGGGGCCCCAGTGTGGGCGGCTGACCTGACGGCCCGCAGTATCGCAGTGTTGCGAGTACCGCAGAGGACGATGGCCGTCAGAGTCATCAGAGGGTATCGCACGATCTCCTACGAGGCGGCTTGTGCGCTGGCCGGAACCCCGCCGTGGGACCTGGAAGCGAGAGCCCTCGCGTCACTACATCGGTGGCGTGAGGAGGCGCGGACGCGGGGCGTAGTACTGGTGCAGCGGCAGATTACGCTGCTCCGGTCTGAACTCCGTCAGGTCTTGGTGGCGGAGTGGCGTGACAGGCTTTTGCGCCCTACCGCCGGCTTCGTCACCATCGAGGCGGTCCGGCCAGTGCTCGACGATTGGCTCGGGAGGAGGCACGGCTCCCTGTCATTTAGGGCGGCGCAGGTGCTCTCGGGGCACGGCTGCTTCGGGAAGTACCTGTGTCGCATAGGCAGGGAGCCGGACGCTCGGTGTCATCACTGCGTCCATTGTCTGGAGGACACGGCGTGGCATACGCTTGCAGAGTGTGCAGCTTGGGAGGAGCCGCGCCGTGCCCTCATTTCGGAAGTGGGAAGCGACCTGTCGCTGCCGGCTGTGATTCGTTCTATGGTCGGTGGCGCAGCGTCGTGGGACGCGGTGATCTCCTTCTGCGAAAAGGTCATGTCCCAGAAGGAGGCAGCGGAAAGGGAGAGGGAGATTTCAAGTGCTCTCCCGGCCCGCAGCAGGCGCACCGGGCGTCGGCAGAGGGCTGACAATGCCCTCTTCCGGCCCCCCTAAATGGGTCCAAGGGCGGCGGACTCGGGGACGTCTGCCGCCCCCCACTCCACAGGACCCGAGGTGGTGGCGCGTAGTGTTCCACGCGCGCCCCTCTCAGACGTCGCGGGGGGAGTCAAACACCTCACTCCCCTCGCTCGACAAGACGGAGCCCGCAGACGCGGGCTAGCACCAGTCGGGGGCTGCGTTGAAGAGTGCTTAAGTGCCCCCGTAGCCCCCGGTGCAAGTGTGCGAGGGAACACCGGGGTGGTTTTAGTCAGTAAGAGTCTGACAGACCCCTCTGTCCACCCCAGGACAGAGGACATCCATGAGGATTTCCACCCCGTCACCAAAAAAAAAAAAAAAGGTTAGGTTAGGTTAGGTTAGGTTGCTAATACCTATAAAATATTATATTTATTTCTATACTATATTTATAATATGGCTATCATAATATATATCAATATATCATATACATATAATTTCTTATCCTAATTGTTTAAATTTATTCCCTATCCTATGAATTTTAGCTTCTAATTTTAAAACTGATTTTTTTTTGTATTTCTTACTTATTATTATGATACATAATCTATATACTTATTATATATTTAGTATCATATTTTTCTTAAACTTACTTATTTCTATTAATTACAAGCGATGCTATTTCCGTACAATATTTGAGGAACTCTTTTCTCTGTTTCCCTTCCAAAAGTGTTGGCAGATTTTGGGCATCCAATGCAACGGCGAGTCGCTGCTCCGTATCGTACCGCATCCTTGCCGTGATCGGGCACTCCAGCAGTATGTGCAGCACGGTCTCCTCCACACCAGGCTCACAGGCGCACGATGGATTCTCTTTACATCTGAAGCGTTTCAGGTATGCAGAGAACCCACCGTGCCCCGTCAGTATTTGCGTGATTATGCTCGTTGGAGCCATCTTGCGTACCACACCGTACGCCACCACCGCGTCCGGAAAGAACAGCTTTGTGCCCGAAGCCGTGTCACCCGACATATATCTCCCGTTCCATTCGTCAAGCGTTTCCGACCGGATTCTTCGCTTGACGAATGATACGGGACACAGATCGTAGTCCGGCCTCTTCCTCAACCCTAGGGCGGCTTCCTTCGCGAGTTGGTCAGCTCTCTCGTTTCCCTCCAACCCTGCGTGGGCCTTGATCCAGAACAAGGAGACACTCTTGTTCTGGAGTTTGCAGCGTCGTATGGTGTCTCTAGTTTCCACGGCCAGAGGGTGGGAGGAACCAACATTGGTCACTGACTGAAGAGCCGCCATAGAGTCGCTGAAGATGCCGAACGTAGCTTCGCTGCGCTTGAGCGCCTCCTCTGCCGCTCTTTTTATGGCCAGGAGTTCAGCCTGATAGACGGTGCAGTAGGACGGCAAGGCGAGTTTGAGGGCCTTTATTTCGGAGGCGCTATTCCATAAGGATAGCGCCGCTCCGACCCTGCCCTCAATCTTGCTGCCGTCGGTGAAGATCCGCACGGCGTAATCGCCGTGGGTATTATATTGTTCCTCGTCTATCAGGCTTCCAAACTCCAGACTTATTTGCTCCGCGGGGTGCGGGGCCTCTATCGCTGGGGCCATCCGTTCCACCTCCCTGTCTCCTAGTGCAGGCTGGGGCACTCCCCTCTTGGCTTCGTAGAGCGCAGCCGCTTCCCGGATTCGGAGGTCGAGCGGGAGTATCCCAGCCAGAACCAGTGCCGAGTTTAGGGAGACTGTGCGGTAGGCTCTGCACAGCTTTTGGGCAAATCCTCTTTGGACTATGTTGAGCTGCTTTATGACACCTTGTTTATTAGCAGCTGGTGCCCACGCGCTCGCGGCGTACAAAATAATCGGCTCCACTGCTGCAGTGTATATAGCCCTTATCACCTCCGGGTGCAGTCCCCAACTGACCCGGGCTGCTCTGGCCAGCCGCTTATAAATTGCTATCGCCTTCTTACAGACGGCAGCTACGTGTTGGTTGAAAGTAAGTTTGGCGTCGATGATAAGTCCTAATATTTTAATATCTTGGGACATTCCAATGTCGATCCCGCCCATGCTCAGGCGCGGCGTGTCGTACTTGAGCCTCCGCGTTAATACCATCGCACAAGTTTTGTGCGGCGCGAACTTCAGCCGATTTCTGACACCCCATGCGCGAACATGTTCGAGAGCGGCATTGGCTTGTCCCTCGATTTCTTGGGCTGTTTTGCCGTCAAAAACCAACACCACATCGTCTGCGAATGCCTGGCAGTAGCTGCCCCCAATCTCCAACTGTTTGAGAAGCGGGTCGAGCAGCAGATTTCAAAAGATGGGCCCCCCTATTGACCCCTGGACGCACCCTTTGCTGGTTCGTCTTCTGCTCTCCTCCCCGGCATACCTCACGGTGACCACCCTGTCACTGAGGTAGCTGCTGACTACCCGTCTCAGGTTAACCGGACACTTTTCCTCAGCCAATCGTACCTTAATCGCAGGCCACCATGCGTTGTCAAAGGCTCCCTCGATATCCAGCGACACCAGCGTGACTATTTTCTTTTGAGCCAGCTTCGCACGGATGTATTGCACAAGGGTGAAGAGGGAGTCCTCAGTGCTTTTTTGGGGCATAAAGCCGTATTGACGAGTACTAATTCCGGGTAGTATGTAAAATTTGAGACGAGCAACCAGCATCTTTTCGTACACTTTCCCTAGGACAGGCAAAAGCCCAATCGGCCTGTACGACTTTGGAACGGTGTACGATTTTTTGCCTGGCTTTCTGAGCACAACCACCGTAGCTTCCTTCCAGGTCTGCGGGAAGTAGTGGTGTGCCAGGCACTTGTTCAACAGTGCCAAGAAGTAGTCAGGGTCACATTTAATGGCCTGAGAGCAGATGTCGGCCGTGAAGCCGTCGGCTCCCGGGGCCTTTTTTGGGTTGAACGACATCATAGACCTATCAAGCTCGCTTGGGGTAAACGGTGGGTCATATCGATCATTTTGGCTCCATGCGTTTACTGTCTCTGCCCGTTCTCTGGTTTGGCGATGATCCATGCTGTCGTCCTCCTCTCGGTCCTCGGGATAAAACGTCTCAGCCAACAGCCTCACTGAGCCTTTTGCATCCAGTGTCTTCCCATCCATCTGCAGCGGCAGATCTTCTTCTCTCTTAGCTATCCTTCCCATTACCCTATAAATACCTTCCCATACCCCCTCTCTGTCCTGTTTCCCGCAAAAATTTTTCCAGCTCTCCGTTTGAGCTTTCGTCACTGCTGCCTCATACTCCTCTTTCGCTTCCAGGTACAGGCCTACAACCATCGCTCTTCAGACCGGCGCTGCGTTCCTGACTCTCACCTTCCTCGTGGCGACCAATCTCTTCATCTCCGCGAGTTCCTCGGACCACCACGGCATGGTAACTATTTCTGTGCTACGTTTATAAGGTATAGCGTCTCTGCATGTTTCGGTAATAGCCTGCGTGTACATCTTTACTGCCTTTTCTATTTCTTCGATGCTTTGTATGCTTGACAGATCCACTAGAGTTAACTTTCTGTTCTGCATAGCCTGAGACAGTTTCTCACGAAACCGTCCCCAGCTTGCTTTTTTGGTGTTGTAAACTCTAGTGGTCCGTTCGATCGCTATACCTTTGGACTTTGTTAGGTGTATGCTCATGGTGATGCTATTGTGGTCGGAACTCGTGAGACCCTCTTCAACCCGCCAGCCGTCCACCACGTCGAGTAAGTCCTCCGAACAGGCCGTCACATCTACGTGGCTGCTGTACCTCACCCCGCCTCTCACGGTGTCAAAAGTTGGGATATCCCCCGTGTTGAGGATCTGCAAGCCCAACTCTCCCAGCGCTCCACACATCTGCTCCCCTCTCGGGTCTTCATTACTGCTGCCCCACCAAGTACTTTTCGCGTTTGCGTCTCCTCCAATAACCAATCTGCCTGAGCCTATCGCCAGCTCTATCCTTTTGAGATGCTCCAGGTATGGCTCCATGGGCTTGTCCGGCTCGAAGTAGAAGGACACCAGCGTGATCTTCCAGGCTCTGGTTTGGACTCCCACCACGACGATATTGTTTGTGGTGAGTTGTGGGTACTGTAAGATATCCAACTCTTTATCAAAGACGGCAATTGCCGCCTTTACAGTCCCTTCTCCACCTTCAGAGCCCTGGAAGACCCTTACGCCCCAGTGATTCTTCATCCTTCTCATCCCACCCACATAAGGCTCCTGGAGCATTGCGATGGCGACTTTGCGCTTGTCAGCTTCCAGCAAAAGCTTGTTTGTTGCCAGCTGACTCCGTTGCAGATTGGCCTGGATCAGTTTGTACTCGGTGGTGGTCGCAGGGACAGCTTTAGCAATAAGCTACAGACAGACGTGCCAACGCATCCCATTTAACGCGTATCGGGCACTCGCTATCGAAGGCGTTGTGGTCGGTTTTCCCCACCTTGGCTAACACGCAATTGTGACACTTTGGTGCCTCTGCCGCCAGTCGTGACGGGCAGTCAGCCCGCATGTGGGGCTCACCACAATGTACGCAGAGGTCGGCGGGCTGTGTGCACAGCTTGCGACTATGGCCGAAGCGCAGACAGCGAGTGCATTGCACCAGCGGGGACTGATCCTGCACCCGCACCCGCTGAAGGTCGATGTGCACGCGACCCGCCGAAGTCAACCTCTGCCACAGAGCGGGGGACACCTGCAGGATGACGTGACACTGTGACACATGTGGGGGTTCCTCGTCCTACGACGGTACTTCACCCCCAACCTCAGATCCTCTGCAGGTATGTCTCCGACCAGGTGGGTGTTTTGCCGTTGCAGGCATTGGGTAACCTCCGCATCCGTGTGGCAGGAGAGAACATCCCTGATGATAACAAGAGGGTCCTTGTTTCTGACCTCTTCCACCACCAGATCACCCTTCTTCTTTATCCGGTCTGTGACTTTTGACATCTCCTCCCTGGTTCTAAAGCCAATCACCACCTTTTGATTCCTTGCTTTGCGCAGCCGTTCCACCCTAGTGCCCTCATTTCTGGGCACTCGTCGCATCTCCGAAGTGCATGGAGCTGGTGGTGTGTCTTCCCTCTTTGTGTTAGCCGGAGACTTGGCCTGCGACTGAGCTTTCCCGGCCTCCCATTCCCCGACACTGCGGACAGCACTCCCTTGATGCAGACGAGGGGGTTCTGTGGTTTCGGCTCCTGGACCTTGAGCCCTGCACTCGACTGGACTTGGTCTTTGATTGTCCTCAAGTCTGTCCTGCTGGCGCACCTCAGAATCACTTTCTGGTTCCGCGCTTTCCGGACCGTGTCGACTCGGGCTCCGCTCGTTTTGAGGTCCAGGGCGGTCCTGATCCTCTCGATCACGTTGTCCCCGGTGTGCTGGGGGTTCGTCGACGAGATGATCAGGGTGTGGTTAGGTTGAGTGGGTGGTTTTGGGGGCTTCGGTTTGCTGGCGACCTGGGCAAAGGTTAGTGGGCCCTGTTGTTGTTGTAGCGTTTTGTCCGCTTTGCTCAGGTCCGCTACCCCCTTCTGGATAGTCTCGAGGGTCTTTTTGACCTCCCCGACTGCGAGTTCCGCTTCCAGATTCAGCGCCGGAGGCGCCTGGATTGGGGGCTCCTTGTCACGCAGTACGCGGAGGTCCGCCGAGACTATCTCCAGCCTATCCGCGATGGGTTTCAGGTGGTGTGTGATGTTGACTGGTGGTGTTGGTGGTGGGGGGGAGGCAACAGGCCTGTTGGCGATGGCCTGTACTTGCTTATGCAGCTTCTCCATTTCCCTTTCGAAGCCGGCGGTCGTGAGCAGATCGGTCTCTCTGAGACACGGGTCCGACTGAATGTCCGATGGCCGGGTGAGGTCTTCTTTGAGCCTCTCTAGGGCTTTCCGGAGCACGTCCAGCTGGTTTGACACGCTGGAGACATTTGACTCCAGTCGTGTAAGGCCGGCCCCCATTGTCTCCCACTTGGGTTCCCCGGGGGCTCTTGCGCCTTCCAACCTGGTCTTCTCGTGCTCCTTCAAGTTCCGGAGACTCGCAGTGGTGACCTCTTCCTTAACCTCCTTGATGCCGTTGAGGGCTTCAAGGGTTTCGTGACCCAGCCATTCTCGGATCCCTTTCGCCTCTTTCTTAGTGTCCGAGACTTCGGACCGCATGAGCGAGAGCTCGACCTTCAGCGTCATTAACTCTCGAGTGTGAGCTCTCTCGACACGCACAAGTTCTTGTGCGTGTCGAGAGCGCTCCTTCTCAAGGTTGTATTTATGACGCGCTCTCGAGTCTGCCAATGACAGGGCCGTCTCGTACAAGCCCTGCAGACACTCATGGGCCGTGGCCTTGCACTCGCGCTTCATGTTGCCGGCGGCTTCTAAGGCATCCTTGCCCTTTTGGAGAAGGTCGTTGGCCTCCCTGGTGGCCAAGTCCATCTCCACCCCTGTGCCCCTTCTCGGCGTTCGATAGAGGAGGCTCGGTCGTCCGCTCACGGGGCGATCGGCCTGGCTCACTGTGGAGGCCACCGAGCTTTCCTCATCCGAGATGATCTGGCGGGGGGGGGATATGCCACACTGCTCCCAGTCAATGACGACCTCGGCGATCCTAGTGCGGTCTTCCACCTGGGGCGTCCCGGTCACTGATGGCAGTGGTGGTGTCCTGCCCGTGACGTCCGGCTCCGACGCCGCCTTTGACGCCTGAGGCTTTTGCGGTGGACGCGCCGACTTTTCTGAGACCACGGACTTCGCCGAGTTCTTCAGCACCTTCTCCCTGAGTGTTCGGGAGGGGGCTTTTGCTGCCTCCGTGGTCATCTTGCGGGAGGTTGTGGACGTTGAAGATTGTGAGGACATGTTTATATTAGGTTATATATTATAGTATAACTAGACTAGAGACTTAATTCTATTGTGATGTTGTAATGCGTGTGTTGTGTGATGTTATATATATATATATATATATTTTTTTTTTTTTTTTTTTTTTTTTTATACTATCTCAGATGGACTCACGGATGTTCCGCTGGTGGTCTGTGTCTGCTGTCCGATGAGGAGTCCGACAACTGAAGGGGCTCGATGTTGTGAGCCCTTCGTGCGCGCTGGTGGTGGTCCTCAGTGGAATTCTGGGCGTCGCTGGATGATTGGGCGTGTGGGCTGCCGAATTTGAGGATTCTGTTGAGGCCAATTTGTAGAGCGTTTTGCGCCCTTTCAAATGAGCCCAAACTCGGCTGTCTAGCTCCAACAGGAACGAAGTTAGGCCGCGGGGGGGTGAGGTAGCCCCGAGGGGTAGGGGGGGAGGGGGGAGGTTTCGTGGGGAGACTATGGAGGGGGGGTGAAGGAGGGGGGTTGGGGGGGGGTTTCGTGGGAAGACTATTGGGGGGGGGGTCAAGGAAGGGGGTCTGTTGAGGGGGTCAAGGGGGTCCAAGAGGTACGGAGTGGACCCTTACTCAGGTCTCAGAGGGGGGTAAGGTTCGAGGGGTAATATGTGAGGGGGGGGGGGGTGATGTGAGGGGGGGGGGGTTGATATGAGGGGGGGGGTTGATATGAGGGGGGGGGGGTAATGAAAAAAAGGGGGGGTGAGGGGTGAGGAGACCCTTGATGGCTTAGGCAAGGTCCTGAGAACCCGAGTCGAATGAGCCCAAACTCGGGGGGGGTGGGACAAAGGGTTGAGGAGTTCCCTCGGGGCTTACCTGGTGATGGGCCGTGGAGTCGTCAGGCTGGTCGCTGGTCTGCAGGCAGATTCCTCGGCCGACTTCGGAGTCTTCAGTAGCGGCTGGGATGACTGGCTATACGTCACGCCTCGTGTTGTAGAAAACACGTGGGTCCAAAGTGGGGTTATTTTCCGCTCAAAAACCACGTGTTTTGGCGATTTTCGTACCTTAATAACTCCCAAACCGCTGATCCGATTTTCCTGATCTTGATGTTATTTGACAGGCCTCTGCCGCGACTCTTAGGATTATCGTTTGTGAGACGACTCCACTGACCTTGACCTTAGAAATCCCCGCTGAAGTTCTGGAGTTCCCGCTCCGCAACCCGCTGACGCAGACACTTGCCCACACTGATCCTGGTGAATTGACGCCACGAAATTCCACTGATAACTTTTTCACGCCTGTAACTCAACGCGTATATTTTTAGTGATTTTTTTACGCGGAGCTGATGTTGATGGTGCGATGTGTTATCGGTTACTGGGTTAGGTTAGGTTAGGTTAGGTTAGGTTTTAGTCAGTAAGAGTCTGACAGACCCCTCCGCCCGCCCCAGGGCGGAGGACATCCATGAGGATTTTCCACCCCGAAACAAAAAAAAAAAAAAAAAAAAAAAAAAAAAAAAAAAAAAAAAAAAAAAAAAAAAAAAAAAAAAAAAAAAAAAAAAAAAGGTTAGGTTAGGTTAGGTTTTTTTTTTTTTTTTTTTTTTTAAATGAGTATTCTACCGCGGACATGGGGGTCCGCGCCTTTATTTAATAGTTTTTGAAATTGTTTAGAGTTTTCTGAGATGTTACAGTTACAAGTACTCCTACATGGGACAACTTAAATCTAAATCTTAATGATCTAATTAAACCTACGTGAGTCCATCTATATAATATATATTTTTTTTTTTTTTTTTTTTTTTTTTTTTTTTTACACATGCATATGTTAGTATTTGAATATATAATATATGTTTTTTTTTTTTTTTTTTTTTTTTTTTTTTTTTTATGTTAATAAATACACAGGCATTACTTTGTAATTTTCTATTTACTATTAAATTACATATTTTTAATTAGAATTAACATGATACAGGGAACATTACACACAATCATTACAGTGACATTATTTATTACAGGGAACTATATAACTGCATGGCAGTGCGAGCCGACCAGCCCCGGCCGACGGCGTCCGTTCACGGGCATGACGAGCACATCCGCGCCGTTCAGCTCAACCATATTTTAGGGAACTCAACGACCGGATACACAGCGCCACCCTCGGCGGGACTTTTGTGTGAGTATGACAGACTCGCTCTGCCATGCAGCTTTACATGATTATTATTATTACTAAAATACAGTTCTACAATTTTACAATGGTTAGGGACGTTAGTTTTGGGGTTGGGAATGGGACGTGTTTGGTGGAGGTTATGTAAGGCGGGGTGTTCTGACCAGGGATTTCGCTAAGCCGAGTAGTGCTTCCACGACTGCCGCGTCTCGATGCTGCATGGCCGTCTTAAGATTGTAGTCGACGACCATTTTCGTAGACGCGTCCATCGCCCTCTTTACAAAACGGCCTGTGGCGTCGTCGGCGTCGTCGGAGTAGTAGACGCAACTGACTGTGTGTCTCGACACCGCCACTACCGCGTGGGAGACGCTGTCGTGGAGTTGGAGCCTCCTGGACTTGGTGTTGATGATTATGACGCTGTCGTAGGTCAACCCCTGAGCCTCGTGTATGGTCAACATGCGCGACCCTTCACCGGACCCGTATCCCTGGCTCACAAGAGTGGCTTTCTCCTCTTGTGTATAAACCAGGAACAGGGTATTTTTTGCGGTGCTCGGTATCTGCGCTCCCGTATAACCAACCACTTTCAGGGAGTGGACCCGCGACAGCGTTACCTTGGAGGAGTATATACCGGAGTATATCTCGCTCAGTGCAAAGGCCACATCCATCGGATTGCGGTGTGTGCAACTTAACTCCTGGGTGATGCCAGCCACCAGATTTGGACGGGTATACCTTAACGGGAATAGGTTCTCTCTGTCCAAAAATGGAAGCTGGTTTACATCTCCGATGAGGACAATCTCGCTCGCTCCGGACAACTTCGCCGCCATAACTATGGCCCCAAAGTGGTTCATGAGAGCCTCGTCTACCGTGAGACGGTAGCATTTGTCTTGGCTCCCGAACCCCTTGGCTAAGATTGAGGCCATAGTGCGCACCTTTTTCTTTACTTGATCTCCTAAGCGGTGCGCGAGCTTCTCCCTCAGATCTTTGGCAGCTTCAGTTGTCGTGGTGACTACGACGTCCTTGTCCCCATCGAAGTGCTTTACCACCCAGGTTGTCTTGCCGCAACCCGGAACCCCGTTGACCCACCTGATATTGGGTACCGCCCAATTCTCCCGCGATGCTGGGATATCTGAGGCCCCCAAAATGGACTGTGCCATTTCAAGGATCCTATCGTCCAGCATGATCTTGGTGAATTTTGCGGTAACCACTATCGGGTCGTCGTTTGGCACGCTGAATTTTAATTTGCCTGAGCGCTCCGTCTCCTTCTCGTCCAGGGCCACAAAACCGCTCTTCGCGCTATAGGCTGCCATGTACGACCCCGTCATTACCCCTTTGATGACTTGAGATGTGACGTTGTCGTACACCGCTGCCCCTGATTCCTCGAGCAGTACCCTTAGCAGGCCTTCTGTGTTTCTCTGGAAGGTCTGCAGGATCTTCTGGCATTTCATGAGATTGACCTCCCTGGTCGCTCTCACGATTGCTACGTACTCGAGGAAGGCGCTCTTTACGTGGTCCGTGGCGCCCGAGCTAACTGCGAGGGTCGGCGGGCTGACTTGCCCTCTGTCGGCTCTTGTTGGCGTGGGTTTCGGTGGTGTTGGTTCTTTTCCCTTTCTTTTGAAGAACCTCTCCACCGCTGTCTCCTGCTTCTGGGATGGTGATGCGCGGCTGGTGCTAGGGAGCAGTGCACTGAGGAAAGTGCCGAAGGCTTTCAGGCGACTCCTCGACCGGGCCCTGTCCTCCGGGCTGGTGGTTTTGCTCTGCCCCTTAGCAGCTCTCTCGGCGGCTGCCTTCTGCTGGGCCCTCTCGGATCCGCTCTGAGTGATCGGGCTTGTTGTGGGGCTCGTCGCGCTGGCTGTTGGGTGTCTGGGGGCTTTGAGGAAACTTAAAGTTTCCCCTCTGTCCTCATACACGACTACCTCATGCTGTTCTGAGGCTTTTAAACAGCCGAAGCGGTCTGCGACGTCTCCTCTCTCGCCTTCGATCATCATCGCGTCGATGCTGATGGTACGGGCTGGGACCGACACGAACTCTCCTACCTCCCTGATCTTCAGGAGCAACGAGCTTGCCTGTGCAAATGGGTTCTCCTCTCCCCACTCGAATATTGCGATCGTCTTTCCTTTGAATCGCAATAGACGGCATCGGTGAGAGGCTACTACCACCTGCGGCAGCGCGGCGTACTTGCTGCCCTTCATGCTCGTTTTGGTCGTGCTTCCGTTGATCAAGGCGGCAAGGCCTGGCGAAATTGGTATCCGGGCTCCAGCTCGGCTCGAGCCTACGCAGAAGCTTACGCCCAACTTTTCTCCCTCTTGGTTCATGAAGAGGGCGACGCCTCGCAGTCTGACGCCTGGGACTCCGTCTCCTCCGCATGCCAGGAACTCCGAGATGGGCATGGTGCTTGGGACTGGTCGTGAGCTGGCTTCTGCTGCTGCTGGTGGTGCTGCTCTAGCTGGTACTGGCCGTTGGTGCTGGCTGTTGGTGTTTGTGTGTGTGGCTTGTGTAACTGTGAGTGATGTGTGTGTTACAATTTGTGTTGGTGTTGTCGTTGTCAGTGTGGTGATTGTTGTGGTTGGAGTTGGTTGTATGGTTGTTGTGGTGGGTGGTCGGTTCCGACTATACGAGGTTGCGTCCGTTTTGTTGGCCGCTGCTGCAACTGTGGCGACTTTGCTCGCGAATGCCAAGAATGGTTTTCGGGAAGCCGGTCTCTCCATGATGGTGTGGAGTGTGGACTGGCTTAGCTGTGTTCCGAACTTTTCTTCCAGCTCCATTCTGTCTCGGATAAACCTTGGGCATTCGAAGAGCAGGTGCCAGACTGTTTCTTCGCAGCTGGGGTCACAGACGCACGAGGGACTATCTTTGAGATGAAAGCGGTGGAGATACGCTGAGAATCCTCCGTGCCCTGTTAGGACTTGTACATGGACCGGTGTGAGAACTGCGTCTCTAAGTGTTCTCTTCGCCGCTAAGACGTCTGGGAAGAACACTTTTGTGACCGCTCCTGTACTCGAGGATTCGTATCGCGCTTGCCACCTCTTTATAGTCTCCTCCCGTATCTTCCTCCTCACGAACGATACGGGGACCTTGTTATAGTCGGCTGTCCCGGTGTTTAGAGCCGCCTCCTTGGCCAGCTCGTCCGCTCTCTCATTCCCGGCAGTTCCCACGTGGGCCCTGAGCCAAAAGAGCCTCACCTCTCTGCCCTCCTCTCCGATCTCTCGGACGCTTCTCTTGATTTGAAGTGCCAGGTGGTGAGTGACAGACGGTCTCCTCAGCAGGTCAAGTGAAGATCTTGAATCACTTAAGATGCTTACGGAGGCCGCCTTGGATTCTCTTGCCATCCTGACAGCTCTGAAGAGAGCGTACATTTCAGATTGGAAGACTGAGTTGTGAGGCTCAAGGCCAAAGGTGCAGAACTTTGACTCCTTTCCGTTCTCCCACCAAGTTAGGGCAGCTCCAACTTTCCCGTCTATCTTGCTGCCGTCGGTGTATATCTGGGGACCGATTACTTGGTGGGTTTCCAGCGTTTCGGGAGTCAAGTCCTCCAGGCGTGCGTACTCTGTTGTTGTGAGTAGCGACGGGTGGGGGTTTTGGGAGTGGGGCACGTTGCACTCCAGCTCGCGGCCCGGTGGTACGAACTCTTGGGAATGTCCCTTTCTGATCTTAAACAGGGTTGCGGCCTCGATTACCCGGAGATCTAGGGGGAGTTGGCCTGACAGAATTAGTGCCGATGTCAGAGACACCGTGCGGTATGCTTTGCAGATCTTCTGCGCGAAGCCCCTCTGCAGTGAGTCAAACTGATTCCTTGTCATCAATTTCTCAGCCGCAGGGGCCCACGCACTCGCTGCATACATCACGATGGGCTCTATCACCGACACGTATATCGTCCTGATTATCTCTCTGTTGAGACCCCAGGTCACCCTCGCCGCGCATGCCAGCTGCTTGTAGATGTCTGCGGCCTTTTTACAGGTCGCAGACACGTGCGCGTTGAAGGTGAGTTTAGAGTCTATTATGAGACCTAACAGTTTGACCTCTTCGACCAGGCTCAGCCGCACGCCCGACATGCGGAGTACCGGAACGTCGTACTTTAGCTTCCTCGTTAACACCATCGCATTGGTCTTGTGCGCGGCGAAACGTAGCTTATTCTGGACGCCCCATTCCGATACTATGTCTAACGCGTTGTTGGCTGACTGCTGCAGGGGACCGGTCGCGAAGTCCGAGAGAACCAGGACGACGTCATCTGCGAAGGCTTGGCAGTATACCCCCTTACTAGCCATTTTGTGTAGGAGCGAGTCTAGGATGAGGTTCCAAAACGTCGGACCGGCTATGGAGCCCTGGACGCATCCTTTCGTGGTACCCTTCTCGCTAGTCGCTCTGGCGTAGTTGACCCTGATGTTCCGGTCTTCCAGGTATGAGGTGACGAGAGCGTAGATGTTTTTGGGACAGTTCTTGACTACCATCTGTCTCTTGAGTGCTGGCCACCACGCGTTATCGAAGGCCCCCTCTATGTCCAATGATATCAAAAGCACGATCTTTTTGGCTTTGATTTCGGCTCGTAGGTGCCCCATTAGGGCATAGAGGGCGTCTTCGGTCCCGCGCTGCGGCATGAATCCGTATTGGTTCGTGTTCAGTGTAGGGAGGAAGTGCCACTGGAGTCTACCTACTAGGAGCTTCTCGACGATTTTTCCTAGGACCGAGAGCAAGCCTATTGGCCTGTACGACTTTGGGCTGGTGTAGTCGTCTTTTCCTGGCTTGCGGAGGATGCACACGTGGGCGACTTTCCACTGCTTCGGGAAGTGTGACAGCGACAGGCACTTGTTGGCTATCGCTAAGAACACCTCCCTATCGCAGTTTATTGCCGCTGTGCAGATGTCCGCTGTTAATCCATCGGGACCGGGGGCTTTCTTCGGATTTTGGTTTTGGAGAACCATTTCCAGCTCCGCGGTCGTGAAGGGTGGATCGTCAGCGGACAGACCTTGTGGTGTTTTCTCCTCCGCGAGCCTCCTCAGGCTTGTGTGGTATTGCTGTTCGGCATCCGTTGAGTCGTCAGGGTAGAAGGTTTTTGCCAGAAGATCCGCAGACTGCTCTGGGCTGAGCGTCTCGCCCGCGGTGTTTCTCAGGAGGGCGTCGTCCTGTCTTCTGGCTGTCTTCCTTAGTACCCTGTAGATGCCGTCCCACATGCTCTCTCGGTCCTGCTTCGAGCAGAACTCCTTCCAGTTTGCTGTGGCTGCCTCCGTTGCTGCTGTGGTGTATGTGTTTTTAGCCAGCACGTATTCCTGGATGGTGAAGTGTCTCCGACTTGCGGCTGCATTCCGGATCCTTCTCTTCTTCCTCAGGGCGTCTGTTTTAAGACGCTCCAGAGAAGTATTCCACCATGGGGGCTTGGCGTCGTGTTTCGGCGAACCCAGTTTTGGGATCGCTTCCTCGCATGAGCGGTGGATGTTTTGTGTGTAGGTGTTGACCACTTTCTCCAGATCCTCTGGGTTCGAGACGTCCGAGACTCTGACTGGTGTGATGTCGCTGTCCGCCAGACTAGTCTTGAAGTGCGTGCTGAAGTCAGACCACTTTGCCTTCTTGGTGTTGTAGATGCGCGTCGAGACAGGCCTTAGGGGTTCCAAGGGCTTCTCTAAGCGCATCGAGAAGGTTATTGCGTTGTGGTCCGATGTCGTAAGACTCCTTTCTACACGCCACTCCTCGACCTTGCCTAGCAGCGACAGGCTGCATGCCGTTACATCAACGATGCTTGTGCACCACCTGTCTCCTCTGTAGGTCTCGAACGTCGGAGTTTGTCCCGTGTTGAGGATGTGGAGATCCCGCTCATTGAGAAATGAGTTATACGACGCCCCGCGATGGTTTTCGGAAACACTTCCCCACCACTGGCTCCAGGCGTTTACGTCACCTCCCACCAGGATATTGTTTGTGTGTAGTGTGTGAATGGTGTTGTGTGTTGCGGATAGGTATGGTTCAAGGTCTTGGTCACCCTCAAAATAGACCGACAGTACCCCAAAGCTGAGCCGACCCACCTTCAGCAAAACGGCGGCGATGTTCTCGGTCACAATCTGGGGGTCGTGGATGACCTCCAGGCTGTTCCCGAAAACAACAATCGCCGCTTTCACTGGTTTTTGGCGGTTGAGGCTGCACTGGATGACTCGTGTGCCGGGGCTTTGTTTCATCACACCTGTTCTTCCTACATAGGGCTCTTGAACAAGTGCTACTGAAACTCCCTTCGCCTGAGCCGCCATGTGGAGTTCTTCTGTGGCCAGCTTGGAGCGTTGAAGATTGACTTGGATGAACCCCAATCTTGCTGTCGGTCTGGACGTGTTTTGAAGGGTGACTGGTTGACTACATTGTGGTGTTTGGTCGCCCTTAGCAATAGGAAACGCGCGACCTCGCTATCCCATCCCATTTTTGGCGTTCCTGGCAGTC
The DNA here is from genome assembly GCA_947568875.1 of Fissipunctia ypsillon. NCBI lineage: Eukaryota > Metazoa > Arthropoda > Insecta > Lepidoptera > Noctuidae > Fissipunctia > Fissipunctia ypsillon. Next base: position 23,845,193 of record OX387658.1, read on the forward strand.
CGCGCTAAACGCTGTGTGTGCCAGGTCGCTGCCCGTCCTGTGTGCCGCCTTGCAGTTGACACACGTGGGTGATCTGCCCTCGGCTCGAGTGAGGCAGTCCCCTCCGTTGTGCGCTCCGCTGCAGAAACTGCAGACTTGCTTCTCGGCCTTGCATATGGACTTGTTATGCCCATATCCAAGGCACTTCGTGCACTGTACCAGAGGGGACTGGTCCTCAATCGAGCACCGCTTGATGCCCACATGTATCTTCTGCACCTGCGTGCAACATTTCCAGAGCTCCGGGGAGAGCTCCAGAACAGGGTGGCATTCGTGGGGGTTCCTCGCGCGCTTCCTATAGCGCACCTTTATGGTCTGTCCATCTACAGCAACGTTCTGCAGAATATGTTTATTCTGCGCCTTGAGGAGATCGACGATCTCCCCGTCGCTGTAGCTGGACAGCACTCCCTTGATGCAGACGAGGGGGTTCTGTGGTTTCGGCTCCTGGACCTTGAGCCCTGCACTCGACTGGACTTGGTCTTTGATTGTCCTCAAGTCTGTCCTGCTGGCGCACCTCAGAATCACTTTCTGGTTCCGCGCTTTCCGGACCGTGTCGACTCGGGCTCCGCTCGTTTTGAGGTCCAGGGCGGTCCTGATCCTCTCGATCACGTTGTCCCCGGTGTGCTGGGGGTTCGTCGACGAGATGATCAGGGTGTGGTTAGGTTGAGTGGGTGGTTTTGGGGGCTTCGGTTTGCTGGCGACCTGGGCAAAGGTTAGTGGGCCCTGTTGTTGTTGTAGCGTTTTGTCCGCTTTGCTCAGGTCCGCTACCCCCTTCTGGATAGTCTCGAGGGTCTTTTTGACCTCCCCGACTGCGAGTTCCGCTTCCAGATTCAGCGCCGGAGGCGCCTGGATTGGGGGCTCCTTGTCACGCAGTACGCGGAGGTCCGCCGAGACTATCTCCAGCCTTTCCGCGATGGGTTTCAGGTGGCGTGTGATGTTGACTGGTGGTGTTGGTGGTGGGGGGGAGGCAACAGGCCTGTTGGCGATGGCCTGTACTTGCTTATGCAGCTTCTCCATTTCCCTTTCGAAGCCGGCGGTCGTGAGCAGATCGGTCTCTCTGAGACACGGGTCCGACTGAATGTCCGATGGCCGGGTGAGGTCTTCTTTGAGCCTCTCTAGGGCTTTCCGGAGCACGTCCAGCTGGTTTGACACGCTGGAGACATTTGATTCCAGTCGTGTAAGGCCGGCCCCCATTGTCTCCCACTTGGGTTCCCCGGGGGCTCTTGCGCCTTCCAGCCTGGTCTTCTCGTGCTCCTTCAAGTTCCGGAGACTCGCAGTGGAGACCTCTTCCTTCACCTCCTTGATGCCGTTGAGGGCTTCAAGGGTTTCGTGACCCAGCCATTCTCGGATCCCTTTCGCCTCTTTTTTAGTGTCCGAGACTTCGGACCGCATGAGCGAGAGCTCGACCTTCATCGTCATCAGCTCTCGAGTGTGAGCTCTCTCGACACGCACAAGTTCTTGTGCGTGTCGAGAGCGCTCCTTCTCGAGGTTATACTTATGACGCGCTCTCGAGTCTGCCAATGACAGGGCCGTCTCGTACAGGCCCTGCAGACACTCATGGGCCGTGGCCTTACACTCGCGCTTCATGTTGCCGGCGGCTTCTAAGGCATCCTTGCCCTTTTGGAGAAGGTCGTTGGCCTCCCTGGTGGCTAAGTCCATCTCCACCCCTGTGCCCCTTCTCGGCGTTCGATAGAGGAGGCTCGGTCGTCCGCTCACGGGGCGATCGGCCTGGCTCACTGTGGAGGCCACCGAGCTTTCCTCATCCGAGATGATCTGGCGGGGGGGGGATATGCCACACTGCTCCCAGTCAATGACGACCTCGGCGATCCTAGTGCGGTCTTCCAACTGGGGCGTCCCGGTCACTGATGGCAGTGGTGGTGTCCTGCCCGTGACGTCCGGCTCCGACGCCGCCTTTGACGCCTGAGGCTTTTGCGGTGGACGCGCCGACTTTTCTGAGACCACGGACTTCGCCGAGTTCTTCAGCACCTTCTCCCTGAGTGTTCGGGAGGGGGCTTTTGCTGCCTCCGTGGTCATCTTGCGGGAGGTTGTGGACGTTGAAGATTGTGAGGACATGTTTATATTAGGTTATATATTATAGTATAACTAGACTAGAGACTTAATTCTATTGTGATGTTGTAATGCGTGTGTTGTGTGATGTTATATATATATATATATATATATTTTTTTTTTTTTTTTTTTTTTTTTTTTTTATACTATCTCAGATGGACTCACGGATGTTCCGCTGGTGGTCTGCGTCTGCTGTCCGATGAGGAGTCCGACAACTGAAGGGGCTCGATGTTGTGAGCCCTTCGTGCGCGCTGGTGGTGGTCCTCAGTGGAATTCTGGGCGTCGCTGGATGATTGGGCGTGTGGGCTGCCGAATTTGAGGATTCTGTTGGGGCCAATTTGTAGAGCGTTTTGCGCCCTTTCAAATGAGCCCAAACTCGGCTGTCTAGCTCCAACAGGAACGAAGTTAGGCCGCGGGGGGGTGAGGTAGCCCCGAGGGGAAGGGGGGGAGGGGGGGAGGTTTCGTGGGGAGACTATTGAGGGGGGGTGAAGGAGGGGGGTTGGGGGGGGGGGTTTCGTGGGAAGACTATTGGGGGGGGGGGTCAAGGAAGGGGGTCTGTTGAGGGGGTCAAGGGGGTCCAAGAGGTACGGAGTGGACCCTTACTCAGGTCTCAGAGGGGGGTAAGGTTCGAGGGGTAATATGTGAGGGGGGGGGGGGTTGATATGAGGGGGGGGGTAATGAAAAAAAGGGGGGGTGAGGGGTGAGGAGACCCTTGATGGCTTAGGCAAGGTCCTGAGAACCCGAGTCGAATGAGCCCAAACTCGGGGGGGGTGGGACAAAGGGTTGAGGAGTTCCCTCGGGGCTTACCTGGTGATGGGCCGTGGAGTCGTCAGGCTGGTCGCTGGTCTGCAGGCAGATTCCTCGGCCGACTTCGGAGTCTTCAGTAGCGGCTGGGATGACTGGCTATACGTCACGCCTCGTGTTGTAAAAAACACGTGGGTCCAAAGTGGGGTTATTTTCCGCTCAAAAACCACGTGTTTTGGCGATTTTCGTACCTTAATAACTTCCAAACCGCTGATCCGATTTTCCTGATCTTGATGTTATTTGACAGGCCTCTGCCGCGACTCTCAGGATTATTGTTTGTGAGACGACTTCACTGACCTTGACCTTAGAATTCCCCGCTGAAGTTCTGGAGTTCCTGCTCCGCAACCCGCTGACGCAGACACTTGCCCACACTGATCCTGGTGAATTGACGCCACGAAATTCCACTGATAACTTTTTCACGACTGTAACTCAACGCGTATATTTTTAGTGAATTTTTTACGCGGAGCTGATGTTGATGGTGCGATGTGTTATCGGTTACTGGGTTAGGTTAGGTTAGGTTAGGTTAGGTTAGGTTAGGTTAGGTTAGGTTAGGTTAGGTTAGGTTAGGTTAGGTTAGGTTAGGTTAGGTTAGGTTAGGTTAGGTTAGGTTAGGTTAGGTTAGGTTAGGTTAGGTTAGGTTAGGTTAGGTTAGGTTAGGTTAGGTTAGGTTAGGTTAGGTTAGGTTAGGTTAGGTTAGGTTAGGTTAGGTTAGGTTAGGTTAGGTTAGGTTAGGTTAGGTTAGGTTAGGTTAGGTTAGGTTAGGTTAGGTTAGGTTAGGTTAGGTTAGGTTAGGTTAGGTTAGGTTAGGTTAGGTTAGGTTAGGTTAGGTTAGGTTAGGTTAGGTTAGGTTAGGTTAGGTTAGGTTAGGTTAGGTTAGGTTAGGTTAGGTTAGGTTAGGTTAGGTTAGGTTAGGTTAGGTTAGGTTAGGTTAGGTTAGGTTAGGTTAGGTTAGGTTAGGTTAGGTTAGGTTAGGTTAGGTTAGGTTAGGTTAGGTTAGGTTAGGTTAGGTTAGGTTAGGTTAGGTTAGGTTAGGTTAGGTTAGGTTAGGTTAGGTTAGGTTAGGTTAGGTTAGGTTAGGTTAGGTTAGGTTAGGTTAGGTTAGGTTAGGTTAGGTTAGGTTAGGTTAGGTTAGGTTAGGTTAGGTTAGGTTAGGTTAGGTTAGGTTAGGTTAGGTTAGGTTAGGTTAGGTTAGGTTAGGTTAGGTTAGGTTAGGTTAGGTTAGGTTAGGTTAGGTTAGGTTAGGTTAGGTTAGGTTAGGTTAGGTTAGGTTAGGTTAGGTTAGGTTAGGTTAGGTTAGGTTAGGTTAGGTTAGGTTAGGTTAGGTTAGGTTAGGTTAGGTTAGGTTAGGTTAGGTTAGGTTAGGTTAGGTTAGGTTAGGTTAGGTTAGGTTAGGTTAGGTTAGGTTAGGTTAGGTTAGGTTAGGTTAGGTTAGGTTAGGTTAGGTTAGGTTAGGTTAGGTTAGGTTAGGTTAGGTTAGGTTAGGTTAGGTTAGGTTAGGTTAGGTTAGGTTAGGTTAGGTTAGGTTAGGTTAGGTTAGGTTAGGTTAGGTTAGGTTAGGTTAGGTTAGGTTAGGTTAGGTTAGGTTAGGTTAGGTTAGGTTAGGTTAGGTTAGGTTAGGTTAGGTTAGGTTAGGTTAGGTTAGGTTAGGTTAGGTTAGGTTAGGTTAGGTTAGGTTAGGTTTTTTTTTTTTTTTTTTTTTTTTTTTTGTTTTGGCAGGAGTGGGAAATCCTCATGGACGCCCAGACTGCCTCACTTATGAGACAGTCTGGGCAGTGCCGGACTCTTACCGGCTAAAACCACACTCCTGCCCTTGCTCAGTGTCCCTCTGACATGATCAGAGACCTTGTTTGGCAGTGTTCTCATTAAAGTGTCTCTTTTCATTGTATTTTTGTCATCAGTCCTGTTGCAGGAATTATGGAGTTCCTGGAAGCAGTTGCCTTACTTCATGTAATATTTCAAAACTTAAATCTAATGTATTTTATTTTCTAACGGGTTTCCTAACATGCTTATATCTTACGTTTATCTAACAACTTATTTCTATATGTTTGTTTTTGTATTTTTCCTTTTTATTTTTTGAGTCTACCAATGCTAATACCTATAAAATATTATATTTATTTCTATACTATATTTATAATATGGCTATCATAATATATATACAATATATCATATACATATAATTTCTTATCCTAATTGTTTAAATTTATTCCCTATCCTATGAATTTTAGCTTCTAATTTTAAAACTGAATTTTTTGTATTTCTTACTTATTATTATGATACATAATCTATATACTTATTATATATTTAGTATCATATTTTTCTTAAACTTACTTATTTCTATTAATTACAAGCGATGCTATTTCCGTACAATATTTGAGGAACTCTTTTCTATGTTTCCCTTCCAAAAGTGTTGGCAGATTTTGGGCATCCAATGCAACGGCGAGTCGCTGCTCCTTATCGTACCGCATCCTTGCCGTGATCGGGCACTCCAGCAGTATGTGCAGCACGGTCTCCTCCACACCAGGCTCACAGGCGCACGATGGATTCTCTTTACATCTGAAGCGTTTCAGGTATGCAGAGAACCCACCGTGCCCCGTCAGTATTTGCGTGGTTATGCTCGTTGGAGCCATCCTGCGTACCACACCGTACGCCACCACCGCGTCCGGAAAGAACAGCTTTGTGCCCGAAGCCGTGTCACCCGACTTATATCTCCCGTTCCATTCGTCAAGCGTTTCCGACCGGATTCTTCGCTTGACGAATGATACGGGACACAGATCGTAATCCGGCCTCTTCCTCAACCCCAGGGCGGCCTCCTTCGCGAGTTGGTCAGCTCTCTCGTTTCCCTCCAACCCGGCGTGGGCCTTGATCCAGAACAAGGAGACACTCTTGTTCTGGAGTTTACAGCGTCGTATGGTGTCTCTAGTTTCCACGGCCAGAGGGTGGGAGGAACCAACATTGGTCACTGACTGAAGAGCCGCCATAGAGTCGCTGAAGATGCCGAACGTGGCTTCGCTGCGCTTGAGCGCCTCCTCTGCCGCTCTTTTTATGGCCAGGAGTTCAGCCTGATAGACGGTACAGTAGGACGGCAAGGCGAGTTTGAGGGCCTTTATTTCGGTGGCGCTATTCCACAAGGATAGCGCCGCTCCGACCCTGCCCTCAATCTTGCTGCCGTCGGTGAAGATCCTCACGGCGTAATCGCCGTGGTTATTATATTGTTCCTCGTCTATCAGGCTTCCAAACTCCAGACTTATTTGCTCCGCGGGGTGCGGGGCCTCTATCGCTGGGGCCATCCGTTCCACCTCCCTGTCTCCTAGTGCAGGCTGGGGCACTCCCCTCTTGGCTTCGTAGAGCGCAGCCGCTTCCCGGATTCGGAGGTCGAGTGGGAGTATCCCAGCCAGAACCAGTGCCGAGTTTAGGGAGACTGTGCGGTAGGCTCTGCACAGCTTTTGGGCAAATCCTCTTTGGACTATGTTGAGCTGCTTTATGACACCTTGTTTATTAGCAGCTGGTGCCCACGCGCTCGCGGCGTACAAAATAATCGGTTCCACTGCTGCAGTGTATATAGCCCTTATCACCTCCGGGTGCAGTCCCCAACTGACCCGGGCTGCTCTGGCCAGCCGCTTATAAACTGTTATCGCCTTCTTACAGACGGCAGCTACGTGTTGGTTAAAAGTAAGTTTGGCGTCGATGACAAGTCCTAATATTTTAATATCTTGGGACATTCCAATGTCGATCCCGCCCATGCTCAGGCGCGGCGTGTCGTACTTGAGTCTCCGCGTTAATACCATCGCACAAGTTTTGTGCGGCGCGAACTTCAGCCGATTTCTGACACCCCATGCGCGAACATGTTCGAGAGCGGCATTGGCTTGTCCCTCGATTTCTTGGGCTGTTTTGCCGTCAAAAACCAACACCACATCGTCTGCGAATGCCTGGCAGTAGCTGCCCCCAATCTCCAACTGTTTGAGGAGCGGGTCGAGCAGCAGATTCCAAAAGATGGGCCCCCCTATTGACCCCTGGACGCACCCTTTGCTGGTTCGTCTTCTGCTCTCCTCCCCGGCATACCTCACGGTGACCACCCTGTCACTGAGGTAGCTGCTGACTACCCGTCTCAGGTTAACCGGACACTTTTCCTCAGCCAATCGTACCTTAATCGCAGGCCACCATGCGTTGTCAAAGGCTCCCTCGATATCCAGCGACACCAGCGTGACTATTTTCTTTTGAGCCAGCTTCGCACGGATGTATTGCACAAGGGTGAAGAGGGAGTCCTCAGTGCTTTTTTGGGGCATAAAGCCGTATTGACGAGTACTAATTCCGGGTAGTATGTAAAATTTGAGACGAGCAACCAGCATCTTTTCGTACACTTTCCCTAGGACAGGCAAAAGCCCAATCGGCCTGTACGACTTTGGTACGGTGTACGATTTTTTGCCTGGCTTTCTGAGCACAACCACCGTAGCTTCCTTCCAGGTCTGCGGGAAGTAGTGGTGTGCCAGGCACTTGTTCAACAGTGCCAAGAAGTAGTCAGGGTCACATTTAATGGCCTGAGAGCAGATGTCGGCCGTGAAGCCGTCGGCTCCCGGGGCCTTTTTTGGGTTGAACGACATCATAGACCTATCAAGCTCGCTTGGGGTAAACGGTGGGTCATATCGATCATTTTGGCTCCATGCGTTTACTGTCTCTGCCCGTTCTCTGGTTTGGCGATGATCCATGCTGTCGTCCTCCTCTCGGTCCTCGGGATAAAACGTCTCAGCCAACAGCCTCACTGAGCCTTTTGCATCCAGTGTCTTCCCATCCATCTGCAGCGGCAGATCTTCTTCTCTCTTAGCTATCCTTCCCATTACCCTATAAATACCTTCCCATACCCCCTCTCTGTCCTGTTTCCCGCAAAAATTTTTCCAGCTCTCCGTTTGAGCTTTCGTCACTGCTGCCTCATACTCCTCTTTCGCTTCCAGGTACAGGCCTACAACCATCGCTCTTCGGACCGGCGCTGCGTTCCTGACTCTCACCTTCCTGGTGGCGACCAATCTCTTCATCTCCGCGAGTTCCTCGGACCACCACGGCATGGTAACTATTTCTGTGCTACGTTTATAAGGTATAGCGTCTCTGCATGTTTCGGTAATAGCCTGCGTGTACATCTTTACTGCCTTTTCTATTTCTTCGATGCTTTGTATGCTTGACAGATCCACTAGAGTTAACTTTCTGTTCTGCATAGCCTGAGACAGTTTCTCACGAAACCGTCCCCAGCTTGCTTTTTTGGTGTTGTAAACTCTAGTGGTCCGTTCGATCGCTATACCTTTGGACTTTGTTAGGTGTATGCTCATGGTGATGCTATTGTGGTCGGAACTCGTGAGACCCTCTTCGACCCGCCAGCCGTCCACCAGGTCGAGTAAGTCCTCCGAACAGGCCGTCACATCTACGTGGCTGCTGTACCGCACCCCGCCTCTCACGGTGTCAAAAGTTGGGATATCCCCCGTGTTGAGGATCTGCAAGCCCAACTCTCCCAGCGCTCCACACATCTGCTCCCCTCTCGAGTCTTCATTACTGCTGCCCCACCAAGTACTTTTCGCGTTTGCGTCTCCTCCAATAACCAATCTGCCTGAGCCTATCGCCAGCTCTATCCTTTTGAGATGCTCCAGGTATGGCTCCATGGGCTTGTCCGGCTCGAAGTAGAAGGACACCAGCGTGATCTTCCAGGCTCTGGTTCGGACTCCCACCACGACGATATTGTTTGTGGTGAGTTGTGGGTACTGTAAGATGTCCAAATCTTTATCAAAGACGGCAATTGCCGCCTTTACAGTCCCTTCTCCACCTTCAGAGCCCTGGAAGACCCTTACGCCCCGGTGATTCTTCATCCTTCTCATCCCACCCACATAAGGCTCCTGGAGCATTGCAATGGCGATTTTGCGCTTGTCAGCTTCCAGCAAGAGCTCGTTTGTTGCCAGCTGACTCCGTTGCAGATTGGCCTGGATCAGTTTGTACTCGGTGGTGGTCGCAGGGACAGCTTTAGCAATAAGCTACAGACAGACGCGCCAACGCATCCCATTTAACGCGTATCGGGCACTCGTTATCGAAGGCGTTGTGGTCGGTTTTGCCCACCTTGGCTAACACGCAATTATGACACTTTGGTGCCTCTGCTGCCAGTCGTGACGGGCAGTCAGCCCGCATGTGGGGCTCACCACAATGTACGCAGAGGTCGGCGGGCTGCGTGCACAACTTGCGACTATGGCCGAAGCGCAGACAGCGAGTGCATTGCACCAGCGGGGACTGATCCTGCACTCGCACCCGCTGAAGGTCAATGTGCACGCGACCCGCCGAAGTCAACCTCTGCCACAGAGCGGGGGACACCTGCAGGATGACGTGACACATGTGGGGGTTCCTCGTCCTACGACGGTACTTCACCCCCAACCTCAGATCCTCTGCAGGTATGTCTCCGACCAGGTGGGTGTTTTGCCGTAGCAGGCATTGGGTAACCTCCGCATCCGTGTGGCAGGAGAGAACATCCCTGATGATAACAAGAGGGTCCTTGTTTCTGACCTCTTCCACCACCAGATCACCCTTCTTCTTTATCCGGTCTGTGACTTTAGACATTTCCTCCCTGGTTCTAAAGCCAATCACCACCTTTTGGTTCCTTGCTTTGCGTAGCCGTTCCACCCTAGTGCCCTCATTCCTGGCATCGACCGCCGTCCTGAGCTTCTCAATAACCTCTTCACCGGTGTCCTGATCATTGGTAGATGATACGACCACCGAGTGAAGAGGCTCCTGGATATGCTGCTTCGGGGTGGCGGCCATTTCGGCGAAAGTCGGACCCTGGCCTGCGACGTATCGGGGAGCCTGTTTAAGTTGCTCCGACAGAGCCCGGGTATGTTGCTGGCATTCTTCCAACGCCCGTCTGTGCTCTTCGAGTCCTGCCACAAGGTTCCTCATGAGCTCTGTCGGTTCACCCGTCGTTTGCCCCAACGGTTCTGCTGTCGGTGTAGCCGCTGGTATGACCGCAGGTGCAGGCGCGACAGGGACTCTGCCTCGTTCCGCCTCTTTTACGAGCTCAAAGAGCCTATTTATCGCACTGACTACCTCCGTCTTGATCTCTGTTTTAAGGTTGCGAGAGTTGCCCAAATGAAGCTTAGCTTTATTTAGGCAAGCTCTCGCCTCCGCTGTGAGGTTGGGGTAGCCAGATTCCGACCTCTTTGGCAGTTTCGCCAAGTCCGCGGGCACTCGTCGCATTTCCGAAGTGCATGGAGCTGGTGTTGTGTCTTCCCGCTTTGTGTTAGCCGGAGACTTGGCCTGAGGCTGAGCTTTCCCGGCCTCCCATTCCCCGACACTGCGCCTCACACTTGGAAGCGAGGGTTCAGCCTTCTCGGTTACGCGCGGCGAGCCTCCAGAGGCCGGTGAGCTCGCGTTATTCTTTGCTGGTGTGCGGATCATGTTTCCAGTAGAGGTGAAGGTGGTATTCATTTATTACAGAGGACACTGATGATACCTCTGGGTCCCTGTAAAGGGGGGACAACACAGAGAGTATCCTAAAATTATAACAAAATAAACTAATCCTACGGTCGCACGACCGTAAGGTCAATATAAGTGAAAATAGGTAATTTTAACCAAAAATGCCCAAATACGTTTAAAAGACTTTGTTTTAGGCCTGACTTTATGTTTATATTTGGTAAACGGAGCTTCAAAGGTATGTCGAATTTTTCGCCTAGATCGTAAGGTTACCTGCCCAGTAGCAAAAGGGTGGGCGGGCGGGCAATTTTTTGAGCTTCTATATTCGCTAGGCGCACGTGCGAGGTGTCAAAAGACGCGTCTCCGCGCGGGCCAGCGATCTGTGCAGTTGCTGAAAATTATGCTGAACAAAAATTTTGAATTTCAGGCAAAAAACGTGTTTTTCGACCGAAAATTAAGTAAAAACCTAGAATTTGAACCACCAAACGGGACTCGAGCGCGCGGATCGCGCACCAGAGTACAGGTAAGGCAGGTATGTATCTATTGAAACTAAAAAGAATGACGATTTTTTGGACAATTTTGAGAAAAAATTAAAATTAGGATTCCGTAAAGAAAAATATTGAGAATTTTTCTAAGTCGATGGGCGGAAAAAATTTTTCGCGTTTTCGTCAATTTTAACTAGTCAAAAAGTAGTACGGAGCCTATTAAAGATCAAATTAGCTGAAAACAGCTTCAAAATGCGTCACCTGGATGCAAAGTTATAACGGTTAGGTTAGGTTAGGTTAGGTTAGGTTAGGTTAGGTTAGGTTAGGTTAGGTTAGGTTAGGTTAGGTTAGGTTAGGTTAGGTTAGGTTAGGTTAGGTTAGGTTAGGTTAGGTTAGGTTAGGTTAGGTTAGGTTAGGTTAGGTTAGGTTAGGTTAGGTTAGGTTAGGTTAGGTTAGGTTAGGTTAGGTTAGGTTAGGTTAGGTTAGGTTAGGTTAGGTTAGGTTAGGTTAGGTTAGGTTAGGTTAGGTTAGGTTAGGTTAGGTTAGGTTAGGTTAGGTTAGGTTAGGTTAGGTTAGGTTAGGTTAGGTTAGGTTAGGTTAGGTTAGGTTAGGTTAGGTTAGGTTAGGTTAGGTTAGGTTAGGTTAGGTTAGGTTAGGTTAGGTTAGGTTAGGTTAGGTTAGGTTAGGTTAGGTTAGGTTAGGTTAGGTTAGGTTAGGTTAGGTTAGGTTAGGTTAGGTTAGGTTAGGTTAGGTTAGGTTAGGTTAGGTTAGGTTAGGTTAGGTTAGGTTAGGTTAGGTTAGGTTAGGTTAGGTTAGGTTAGGTTAGGTTAGGTTAGGTTAGGTTAGGTTAGGTTAGGTTAGGTTAGGTTAGGTTAGGTTAGGTTAGGTTAGGTTAGGTTAGGTTAGGTTAGGTTAGGTTAGGTTAGGTTAGGTTAGGTTAGGTTAGGTTAGGTTAGGTTAGGTTAGGTTAGGTTAGGTTAGGTTAGGTTAGGTTAGGTTAGGTTAGGTTAGGTTAGGTTAGGTTAGGTTAGGTTAGGTTAGGTTAGGTTAGGTTAGGTTAGGTTAGGTTAGGTTAGGTTAGGTTAGGTTAGGTTAGGTTAGGTTAGGTTAGGTTAGGTTAGGTTAGGTTAGGTTAGGTTAGGTTAGGTTAGGTTAGGTTAGGTTAGGTTAGGTTAGGTTAGGTTAGGTTAGGTTAGGTTAGGTTAGGTTAGGTTAGGTTAGGTTAGGTTAGGTTAGGTTAGGTTAGGTTAGGTTAGGTTAGGTTAGGTTAGGTTAGGTTAGGTTAGGTTAGGTTAGGTTAGGTTAGGTTAGGTTAGGTTAGGTTAGGTTAGGTTAGGTTAGGTTAGGTTAGGTTAGGTTAGGTTAGGTTAGGTTAGGTTAGGTTAGGTTAGGTTAGGTTAGGTTAGGTTAGGTTAGGTTAGGTTAGGTTAGGTTAGGTTAGGTTAGGTTAGGTTAGGTTAGGTTAGGTTAGGTTAGGTTAGGTTAGGTTAGGTTAGGTTAGGTTAGGTTAGGTTAGGTTAGGTTAGGTTAGGTTAGGTTAGGTTAGGTTAGGTTAGGTTAGGTTAGGTTAGGTTAGGTTAGGTTAGGTTAGGTTAGGTTAGGTTAGGTTAGGTTAGGTTAGGTTAGGTTAGGTTAGGTTAGGTTAGGTTAGGTTAGGTTAGGTTAGGTTAGGTTAGGTTAGGTTAGGTTAGGTTAGGTTAGGTTAGGTTAGGTTAGGTTAGGTTAGGTTAGGTTAGGTTAGGTTAGGTTAGGTTAGGTTAGGTTAGGTTAGGTTAGGTTAGGTTAGGTTAGGTTAGGTTAGGTTAGGTTAGGTTAGGTTAGGTTAGGTTAGGTTAGGTTAGGTTAGGTTAGGTTAGGTTAGGTTAGGTTAGGTTAGGTTAGGTTAGGTTAGGTTAGGTTAGGTTAGGTTAGGTTAGGTTAGGTTAGGTTAGGTTAGGTTAGGTTAGGTTAGGTTAGGTTAGGTTAGGTTAGGTTAGGTTAGGTTAGGTTAGGTTAGGTTAGGTTAGGTTAGGTTAGGTTAGGTTAGGTTAGGTTAGGTTAGGTTAGGTTAGGTTAGGTTAGGTTAGGTTAGGTTAGGTTAGGTTAGGTTAGGTTAGGTTAGGTTAGGTTAGGTTAGGTTAGGTTAGGTTAGGTTAGGTTAGGTTAGGTTAGGTTAGGTTAGGTTAGGTTAGGTTAGGTTAGGTTAGGTTAGGTTAGGTTAGGTTAGGTTAGGTTAGGTTAGGTTAGGTTAGGTTAGGTTAGGTTAGGTTAGGTTAGGTTAGGTTAGGTTAGGTTAGGTTAGGTTAGGTTAGGTTAGGTTAGGTTAGGTTAGGTTAGGTTAGGTTAGGTTAGGTTAGGTTAGGTTAGGTTAGGTTAGGTTAGGTTAGGTTAGGTTAGGTTAGGTTAGGTTAGGTTAGGTTAGGTTAGGTTAGGTTAGGTTAGGTTAGGTTAGGTTAGGTTAGGTTAGGTTAGGTTAGGTTAGGTTAGGTTAGGTTAGGTTAGGTTAGGTTAGGTTAGGTTAGGTTAGGTTAGGTTAGGTTAGGTTAGGTTAGGTTAGGTTAGGTTAGGTTAGGTTAGGTTAGGTTAGGTTAGGTTAGGTTAGGTTAGGTTAGGTTAGGTTAGGTTAGGTTAGGTTAGGTTAGGTTAGGTTAGGTTAGGTTAGGTTAGGTTAGGTTAGGTTAGGTTAGGTTAGGTTAGGTTAGGTTAGGTTAGGTTAGGTTAGGTTAGGTTAGGTTAGGTTAGGTTAGGTTAGGTTAGGTTAGGTTAGGTTAGGTTAGGTTAGGTTAGGTTAGGTTAGGTTAGGTTAGGTTAGGTTAGGTTAGGTTAGGTTAGGTTAGGTTAGGTTAGGTTAGGTTAGGTTAGGTTAGGTTAGGTTAGGTTAGGTTAGGTTAGGTTAGGTTAGGTTAGGTTAGGTTAGGTTAGGTTAGGTTAGGTTAGGTTAGGTTAGGTTAGGTTAGGTTAGGTTAGGTTAGGTTAGGTTAGGTTAGGTTAGGTTAGGTTAGGTTAGGTTAGGTTAGGTTAGGTTAGGTTAGGTTAGGTTAGGTTAGGTTAGGTTAGGTTAGGTTAGGTTAGGTTAGGTTAGGTTAGGTTAGGTTAGGTTAGGTTAGGTTAGGTTAGGTTAGGTTAGGTTAGGTTAGGTTAGGTTAGGTTAGGTTAGGTTAGGTTAGGTTAGGTTAGGTTAGGTTAGGTTAGGTTAGGTTAGGTTAGGTTAGGTTAGGTTAGGTTAGGTTAGGTTAGGTTAGGTTAGGTTAGGTTAGGTTAGGTTAGGTTAGGTTAGGTTAGGTTAGGTTAGGTTAGGTTAGGTTAGGTTAGGTTAGGTTAGGTTAGGTTAGGTTAGGTTAGGTTAGGTTAGGTTAGGTTAGGTTAGGTTAGGTTAGGTTAGGTTAGGTTAGGTTAGGTTAGGTTAGGTTAGGTTAGGTTAGGTTAGGTTAGGTTAGGTTAGGTTAGGTTAGGTTAGGTTAGGTTAGGTTAGGTTAGGTTAGGTTAGGTTAGGTTAGGTTAGGTTAGGTTAGGTTAGGTTAGGTTAGGTTAGGTTAGGTTAGGTTAGGTTAGGTTAGGTTAGGTTAGGTTAGGTTAGGTTAGGTTAGGTTAGGTTAGGTTAGGTTAGGTTAGGTTAGGTTAGGTTAGGTTAGGTTAGGTTAGGTTAGGTTAGGTTAGGTTAGGTTAGGTTAGGTTAGGTTAGGTTAGGTTAGGTTAGGTTAGGTTAGGTTAGGTTAGGTTAGGTTAGGTTAGGTTAGGTTAGGTTAGGTTAGGTTAGGTTAGGTTAGGTTAGGTTAGGTTAGGTTAGGTTAGGTTAGGTTAGGTTAGGTTAGGTTAGGTTAGGTTAGGTTAGGTTAGGTTAGGTTAGGTTAGGTTAGGTTAGGTTAGGTTAGGTTAGGTTAGGTTAGGTTAGGTTAGGTTAGGTTAGGTTAGGTTAGGTTAGGTTAGGTTAGGTTAGGTTAGGTTAGGTTAGGTTAGGTTAGGTTAGGTTAGGTTAGGTTAGGTTAGGTTAGGTTAGGTTAGGTTAGGTTAGGTTAGGTTAGGTTAGGTTAGGTTAGGTTAGGTTAGGTTAGGTTAGGTTAGGTTAGGTTAGGTTAGGTTAGGTTAGGTTAGGTTAGGTTAGGTTAGGTTAGGTTAGGTTAGGTTAGGTTAGGTTAGGTTAGGTTAGGTTAGGTTAGGTTAGGTTAGGTTAGGTTAGGTTAGGTTAGGTTAGGTTAGGTTAGGTTAGGTTAGGTTAGGTTAGGTTAGGTTAGGTTAGGTTAGGTTAGGTTAGGTTAGGTTAGGTTAGGTTAGGTTAGGTTAGGTTAGGTTAGGTTAGGTTAGGTTAGGTTAGGTTAGGTTAGGTTAGGTTAGGTTAGGTTAGGTTAGGTTAGGTTAGGTTAGGTTAGGTTAGGTTAGGTTAGGTTAGGTTAGGTTAGGTTAGGTTAGGTTAGGTTAGGTTAGGTTAGGTTAGGTTAGGTTAGGTTAGGTTAGGTTAGGTTAGGTTAGGTTAGGTTAGGTTAGGTTAGGTTAGGTTAGGTTAGGTTAGGTTAGGTTAGGTTAGGTTAGGTTAGGTTAGGTTAGGTTAGGTTAGGTTAGGTTAGGTTAGGTTAGGTTAGGTTAGGTTAGGTTAGGTTAGGTTAGGTTAGGTTAGGTTAGGTTAGGTTAGGTTAGGTTAGGTTAGGTTAGGTTAGGTTAGGTTAGGTTAGGTTAGGTTAGGTTAGGTTAGGTTAGGTTAGGTTAGGTTAGGTTAGGTTAGGTTAGGTTAGGTTAGGTTAGGTTAGGTTAGGTTAGGTTAGGTTAGGTTAGGTTAGGTTAGGTTAGGTTAGGTTAGGTTAGGTTAGGTTAGGTTAGGTTAGGTTAGGTTAGGTTAGGTTAGGTTAGGTTAGGTTAGGTTAGGTTAGGTTAGGTTAGGTTAGGTTAGGTTAGGTTAGGTTAGGTTAGGTTAGGTTAGGTTAGGTTAGGTTAGGTTAGGTTAGGTTAGGTTAGGTTAGGTTAGGTTAGGTTAGGTTAGGTTAGGTTAGGTTAGGTTAGGTTAGGTTAGGTTAGGTTAGGTTAGGTTAGGTTAGGTTAGGTTAGGTTAGGTTAGGTTAGGTTAGGTTAGGTTAGGTTAGGTTAGGTTAGGTTAGGTTAGGTTAGGTTAGGTTAGGTTAGGTTAGGTTAGGTTAGGTTAGGTTAGGTTAGGTTAGGTTAGGTTAGGTTAGGTTAGGTTAGGTTAGGTTAGGTTAGGTTAGGTTAGGTTAGGTTAGGTTAGGTTAGGTTAGGTTAGGTTAGGTTAGGTTAGGTTAGGTTAGGTTAGGTTAGGTTAGGTTAGGTTAGGTTAGGTTAGGTTAGGTTAGGTTAGGTTAGGTTAGGTTAGGTTAGGTTAGGTTAGGTTAGGTTAGGTTAGGTTAGGTTAGGTTAGGTTAGGTTAGGTTAGGTTAGGTTAGGTTAGGTTAGGTTAGGTTAGGTTAGGTTAGGTTAGGTTAGGTTAGGTTAGGTTAGGTTAGGTTAGGTTAGGTTAGGTTAGGTTAGGTTAGGTTAGGTTAGGTTAGGTTAGGTTAGGTTAGGTTAGGTTAGGTTAGGTTAGGTTAGGTTAGGTTAGGTTAGGTTAGGTTAGGTTAGGTTAGGTTAGGTTAGGTTAGGTTAGGTTAGGTTAGGTTAGGTTAGGTTAGGTTAGGTTAGGTTAGGTTAGGTTAGGTTAGGTTAGGTTAGGTTAGGTTAGGTTGGTTAGGTTAGGTTAGGTTAGGTTAGGTTAGGTTGGTTAGGTTAGGTTAGGTTAGGTTAGGTTAGGTTAGGTTAGGTTAGGTTAGGTTAGGTTAGGTTAGGTTAGGTTAGGTTAGGTTAGGTTAGGTTAGGTTAGGTTAGGTTAGGTTAGGTTAGGTTAGGTTAGGTTAGGTTAGGTTAGGTTAGGTTAGGTTAGGTTAGGTTAGGTTAGGTTAGGTTAGGTTAGGTTAGGTTAGGTTAGGTTAGGTTAGGTTAGGTTAGGTTAGGTTAGGTTAGGTTAGGTTAGGTTAGGTTAGGTTAGGTTAGGTTAGGTTAGGTTAGGTTAGGTTAGGTTAGGTTAGGTTAGGTTAGGTTAGGTTAGGTTAGGTTAGGTTAGGTTAGGTTAGGTTAGGTTAGGTTAGGTTAGGTTAGGTTAGGTTAGGTTAGGTTAGGTTAGGTTAGGTTAGGTTAGGTTAGGTTAGGTTAGGTTAGGTTAGGTTAGGTTAGGTTAGGTTAGGTTAGGTTAGGTTAGGTTAGGTTAGGTTAGGTTAGGTTAGGTTAGGTTAGGTTAGGTTAGGTTAGGTTAGGTTAGGTTAGGTTAGGTTAGGTTAGGTTAGGTTAGGTTAGGTTAGGTTAGGTTAGGTTAGGTTAGGTTAGGTTAGGTTAGGTTAGGTTAGGTTAGGTTAGGTTAGGTTAGGTTAGGTTAGGTTAGGTTAGGTTAGGTTAGGTTAGGTTAGGTTAGGTTAGGTTAGGTTAGGTTAGGTTAGGTTAGGTTAGGTTAGGTTAGGTTAGGTTAGGTTAGGTTAGGTTAGGTTAGGTTAGGTTAGGTT